>CABEEJ010002373.1:86974-113724 GCA_901482245.1 Timema douglasi
ATTAAAAAACACACCCAAACCGGGTATGGGGGGGGGGGGGAGTATACCCAGATTTAAGTGGAGAGAGAAGGAAAACCAATTCACCCTACTCTTCCCAAAATCTAATACAGATATACTTCTCCTAAAACCCGTTTCGGTGGGGCCGCATGGTTTAAAGCGTCGATCTCACAATATACTACACTGCTGATGACAAGGAGATCGGGTTTCGAATCCCGGCCGGTTGTACTGAGAGTGGTTTTCCTAAACCGTATTCCATTCTCACTCCACACAAATTATGTTACACTTCATATAAATTCAACCTTACCCATCCCTGACTCTTGGCGTAATTAGTACTTAGTACTTACCTGTTCATTTAGTACGCATAAGACGCAGTGCTGAAAAATAATCCTCTAAAATCTTTCTATTTGCTAGTGTAAATGTGAACGGGCAGTGAGACGTGGGGCACGCATAGAACAAAGAGCACCGTGAAGGTTTTTTTAAAATCAGACTGTCCCACCATCTGTTCCAATCACGTCGTCTTCATTGACGCACACCCGGGTGTTTAGGCACGCTACATAAAGAGCCGTCTAAACAAGTTAGTAACTAGAGCGAGCAGTTGGATATCTTCGTTTGATGTTCCCGCCGCTGGAACAACGTGAACACGCACTCGTTTTAACGTTCTGGATTTTTTATGCACCACGTCTTACTACCCATCTGGGCTATCCACATACATTGACGGGGCAGGAAGAAGGATAGGTACCCACGTTTGTGTAAAGAGGGTGGGAGAAACTTTTTTGGGGCTATAAAGTATATAGATATGTACAAATTACGTTAGTGAGTTAGGGATAAGGAAGGTTGAATTTAAAGGAAGTGTACCCACATTTGCATGGAGAAAGGGTGGAAACCATCTTCAACACACCCGACCGGGATTCTAACCCCGATCTCCCTGTCATTGGCAGTCTAGATTAATGCAAAAGTTATGCCTTGGACCATGCAGCCACTGAAGCAGGCTGGATGAATCTATTCGAACACCAACTTACCCGTCTTCGGCAGATGAGATTGACTCTTTAGTCCACTTGCCCAACAATTCGGACCGCAGTGAAGCTATTAATGGCCTAATCTAAACTTTACTGAGGAGGAGAGGATAATTTTATATTAAGTGCACCCGCATTATCGAATGTAAGGGGAATATATTACAGCGATAGGTCCCATCTGTAAAACCATGTCCCCGGTTCGCTCGTCTGAGATTTGAATCTCGACCTCTCCCGTCACTGGAGATTAAAATCCATTGCAAGTCTGACACCTTAGACCAACTGACTATAAATACGCGTTTGATCAAGTGAATATTAAATGTATTGTCATACATGATTGTTTCATATGCACAGGTGGGCACGTGGACTAAATATCAATCTCATCTAGCTTGATTTGTCGGTGGCCAGTAGGTCGGGGTTCTTAACCCTATCAGGTCTATTATGGGTGGTTTTCTACCAATGGTTCTCAACCTATCTACATGCAATTACTAGTACAGTTACTCTAAGATTCTACCTCATTCCTACTTCTCTCGTGTTATAAAATGCATATATCCCGGTAAGAAAGTAAGATTGTTTCAATGGCGATCCGACCATAAGTTTAGTAAAAATACGGCAGACAGGTCATTTACTAAAATAAAAAAATACGTATAGCTTGTACAGTTAGTAAGACGTGGTGCTACCTATATATAAAATTATAATTTATAATAACTTAGTAACCCACCTCCATGGTGTAGTTAGCTAACGCGCTAATCGTGTTGAGCTCGACTGCCGAGGACGGGGAGATCGAGGTTCAAATCTCGGTCGGATGAACTGGGGGTGGTTTTTCCTAAATGGTTTTCCACTCTCCCTCCACGCAAATGCGGGTTCACTTCCTCTAAAATTCAACCTTCCTAATTTCTAATCCATTAGCGTAATAATTAGTACTTAAGCGTACGGTTCCTCATCCATATTGTATTATTGAAGCAATGCCCATAGGGGTATACCTTGATTTTCTTACGAAAGCACATTAGGTTTCTTCTAGAAGAATACAAACCTTTTTGCGGTCAACATTGATAACATTTTACTACATTATTAAAACGGTGACGTGGTGGTCTAAGGGTAAGGTGTCGGACCTCTGTGCTGGGGGTCTGGGGCTCAAAACTCGGTCCCGGCACAGATTTATCCGATTGCCAAACCTTTCCTTCACCTATGACAAGACGTGTATTAATCACAACTTGTGAATGTGTGGAATGCCAGGTCTCCACCGTGGTTCGGATAGGAGATCGAGGTTCAAATCTCGGTCGGATGAACTGGGGGTGGTTTTTCCTAAATGGTTTTCCACTCTCCCTCCACGCAAATGCGGGTTCACTTCCTCTAAAATTCAACCTTCCTAATTTCTAATCCATTAGCGTAATAATTAGTACTTAAGCGTACGGTTCCTCATCCATATTGTATTATTGAAGCAATGCCCATAGGGGTATACCTTGATTTTCTTACGAAAGCACATTAGGTTTCTTCTAGAAGAATACAAACCTTTTTGCGGTCAACATTGATAACATTTTACTACATTATTAAAACGGTGACGTGGTGGTCTAAGGGTAAGGTGTCGGACCTCTGTGCTGGGGGTCTGGGGCTCAAAACTCGGTCCCGGCACAGATTTATCCGATTGCCAAACCTTTCCTTCACCTATGACAAGACGTGTATTAATCACAACTTGTGAATGTGTGGAATGCCAGGTCTCCACCGTGGTTCGGATTCCACGTTAAACTGTAGGTCCTACATTTCATCTCACAATCCCCCTACCATTCATCACACATGAGCGTAAGTGCGCATAACCCGAACAATATAGTAATAGTAATAATAATAATAAATTACGGTTATTTTATAATTATTGATATAAACGATCAAAAATAACAGCTTTAGATAACATGCATTGACATGTGAATATAACCATTTTTTTATAGCTGCTATATATGTCCATTTGTAAGAAAATTGGGGGACTAGTAAGCCGTGGCTCACAAACTAAAACTTTGGTGTTAAACTTACTGATTAAAAAAATACTTGTACTACCTTCATGTATTTGTCTTACCAATCGAGATTTTTTCGGCTGTCATTTTTTAAATATGATGTTAATTCTGATAGATTTAAATATAATGACGTTTTGTCTAAATTGACTACTTAACATTATTTTGTATTTTATTTGGCTATAAAAATATATTTTTCTTGCTTTACCTCACTATACTCTGCGGTCTTTGTATTAGTCTGGTCTTAAATGTGTCCAGAGGCTTTTTTTTAATTAGTGCGTTTAACACACTTTTTTTTTTGCATCATGCCTTACCATCCATCCAGGCTATACGCATTTCACTACGCTGATGCATTTGTGATGAGGAAGCTACGGAGTAGCCAAGCACCTGTAAAACCGAGAGAACATAGGAGTTTTATGTGTTTTGAAAAACAGGAGATTTCACAAAGAGCTTTTTTTTTCGTTTGATAAAACAAGAGATATCAAACAAACAAACACTGGTACATTTTTAAGCTTAGGACATTTAGCTACAAGTAGGCTTAATGGGCCGTTGCATAGAAGAAAAAGCTAGCTAAAGAATTAAGCATATTGGACACGTGTCTTTAATTGTCTCTAGCCCTCAGTCACATCGAGCTGCATAGCAGCAGGATATATTTAGTACCAAGGTCAAATAATTCTGCTATAAACTTAAATTAAATCATTTCATACGTCAATTCATACCAGTCATTTGTCTAAACAATTAGAGATTTTTGCCAACATCTAAATTTTAATGAAAAATGGAAATTTATTCTAATAAATCCGAAAAACACAGGGAATCGTATTGAAAAAGAAAAGAAAAAGCCTTTTGAAAGTATAATTTAAAATAAATTTGCTTGTTGGAAAAGTAGAAAAATGATTATCGGGCTGGAATTTGAACCCCGATCTTTCCGTCAACGTTAAACCAGACTATATGAAATTGACTCTTAGTCTGCGTGTCCACCGATGCAGGTATTGATTATTATTTTAATGAGCTGAATGAATTTATTCAAACCGTCTATATAATTTTATTTGTATTTGGTTAAAATTGTAACAAATCTGTTAACGGGACCAGTGCCGGTCTTCGCGTGGTTTAAGGAGTCAGAATTAAGGGAAAGGGGGTAGGGTTAAGATTTGAATCTTGGGTTGGGTGCGCTGAGGGGTGGTTGTTTGGCACATAAGATTTGTCATTATGGTTTTCTTATCCTATTTCCACGCTAATGCAGGGCCACATCTTATTAAAATAGAAACTTGCTTATGCCTACTACTTGGATTAAGCAGTTAATAATCCATGTCAGACAAAATCATTCATTAAAAAAAATAACCCTTTTAAAACATAATTTCAATCTCCCTCTCCCGTTTTGACGCGAGCTATAATGGTAGGACAGGTGTACATACTTCTGGTTCGGGCAACTGTATCGGAGACTCCCTCACGTCGTTAAAATTAACGAGCGGTCCAGAGATTTCAGCAGGAAGTAGCGTCTGTTCGCTAATAAAGAGCCTTTCCCCCTCCCAACTCGCGCAACTTCATGCTAATGAAGTGTCCTGGCCCGGAATTGGGTGTGTATTGCTTGTTATGTAAACCTCGAAAACTATAGGGGGTTTCATATTCATTCTTTACTCTTCGAACTAATAATGGGAGATACCGCTTTGTTTGTTTCTGGCTGAACTCCGACTGGTTTTACGCCCGTAATGAGGCTAGATTTTCACCCGCAATGAAGCTATTTTTCTTCCGTAATTAGACTGTATTTCAACATGCCATGAAGCTAGTATTCTTCCCGTAATGAGGCTGGATTTTCACCCGCAATGAAACTATTTTTCTTCCGTAATTAGACTGTATTTCAACATGCCATGAAGCTAGTATTCTTCCCGTAATGAGGCTGGATTTTCACCCGCAATGAAACTATTTTTCTTCCGTAATTAGACTGTATTTCAACATGCAATGAAGCTAGTATTCTTCCCGTAATGAGGCTGGATTTCCACACGCAATGAAGCTAGTTTTCTGCACGTAACGAGGCTGGTATTTACACTGATGGGGTAAGGACAAGGAAAATGTCATTTAAATTAAATGTAGTTACATTTTCTTGAAGGAGTAAAGGGAGAAACAATTAAAGGAATCAAATCATCTCGTTACACCCTGGTGGTACCCAAAACATAACCTTCAAGTCACCGGCAAACCTTTGTCCACTTGCACAATGGTGCGGGTCACGTTGTACCTTGTGTGGAATCTGCCCATCACACCCTTTTCTCCATCCACCGTCCATTCCTCTAGTCGTGTTGACTCAGGTCACATTAAAAAGAGGTAAAAAACGTGTGCTGGCTCTATACGAAACGTAATCAAGGCGACAGCCGCATTGTTTTAAAACACTATTTTTGAAAATTCTATTGTACACACAATTAATATTATAAGTTTGTTCCTACGCGTCGTGTAAAACCTGGAATTTTAAAATGTTTCTTCCAGGCCTGGAAATGTTATGGAATATCTAATTTTTTCCAATCTTTTCCTGGAATTTTCTAGGTTGTCCTGGAAATTCCTTTGTCAATTTGTTTTAATACATTGCCTTATACATACATAATCACGCTGTTCTCTTACGTGGTAGGCAATAAACTGTGAATAAAGCTCAAAAAACAACTTCGTAATTAATATATCCTCACTAACTTTGGATTCCCTTTCAAAACGTACTCCTTCAACGCCCACTCATTACTGACTCTGTCCATACTAGTTTTTCCACATATATTTCTTAAATATTTCACACCACTCGTATTTACCTTGCTCTTTTGTTTTGACTGACAAACTCACGCGTCACATCCATAAAACTATGTTGGTGTGAGCACACTTTTATAAACTGCCATCTTTGTCTATAGATACTATTTCATTCTTTGCAATAATCCACATACATACACCTACTCATCGAGATGCATTCACCTGTCTGTCGATTTCACCATCCATCCTTCCATTTTTGCAGAACATTCTGCCCAGACACACAAGATCATTCCCTTGTTCTAAAAGTTTTCCATTTATACTAAGTTGGCAATCATTTCCTGATCTTTCCTTATCAAAACCAATACCATAGTGTTTGAGACATTTATACGAAGATCCATTATGTCTTGCCACACTCACGATTTAATGCATTCTGCAAGTCACTTTCCTTCTCAGTCATTAATACAGAATCATCTGCATATAACAGCAGCACTCTCACGTTCACATTGTCCAATTGTACACCAACCACGTCCTCACAAGTATCCCTCACACTTATCCATGAAAACATTAAACAACCATGGAAACATAGCACACCCTTGCCTAACATCCTGTTTAATGTCGACCCATTCGCTCAAAGTTCCATCCACCCTTACACACGCTTTATTTCCATCATACACCGCCTTAATTGCAAATTTACTGACCATGCATCCACACTATACTCTCAAAGAACATTCCATAACATACTACTATTGACCCGATTGTACGCTTTTTTTTAAACACGACATTAAATTATTATTGTAAAAATTAGATAACTTTTATTATATTTGTACCTAAAAAATAAAAAGTAAATAAAATATAATTAATATAACGACTATTTGCAAGTGATTTATTTATTTGTGATATTTAACGCACACTTTCTAAACTGATTGATTATATCTGCACACGACTTATAAACTAACTTATATATCTAGACCAGACACAACATCCAGTCCCTGACCTTTAAACTCAACACTGAAAGAGGAGCCCTACATTTCACCCATGATTGTTTGCAAGTAAGTTTATGCTATGTTTTAATTATTTAAATAACTTTTTGCGTTATGGAATTCGTTAAAAACCATAACAAAAGGTGTAGAAAGGTGGTTTAAAATATATATATATCTTTAAACAAAATAAACTATGTACTGATGAGTATTTTGATAAAATTACTTTATACAATTGTCCTGGAGGAATTGTAGAAAATCCTTGAAAAGTCCTTGAACTGCCCTGAAAAAAAAAAATTTCTTATTTTTTGTAGAAACCCTGAATAAGTAACGCCCATTTTGAAAAATATTGATATAGTAAAAAAAAAAAGTATATAACAAAGTCAAACTGTGTGTTGTTACCTTTTCAATGGGTACTTTTACATTTCACACTCATAAAATCAGTCATGACTTACAAACTAACTTAACCTTGGACAGTATGCTTGACACTTCACACCTAATCCAAGTGCTCAACATATACTGTTTAGATATCAAGACGAGCCCTTGTAAAAAAAAATGCATATCAGCACCAGCCGGAAACCCACACCAGTGGGCAGGCGGGCGAAGGTTTCAGTCTCGTCTAGTCTAATTTGGCGGTGACAAGAAGTCCAGAGTTTGAATCCCAATCAGGTGTACTGAAAGTAGATTTCCCCACTCTCTCCATGAAAATATGGGCACTTTTACTCTGAATTCAACCCGACCCCTCCACTCCATTAGTGTAATTAAACGCAAGATAGCTTGGATGGGTAGTATTTGTTTGTGTACACATAGTCTTACTACCCCTCTGGACTATCCTCATATTAATACTAATGGTATAAAGATTAGGAAGGTATAATTTAAAGGAAATGTACCCGCATTTAACTAGATAAAGAGAATGGAAAATATGTTCTTGAAATCCCTTACCCAATACACCCAACTATGATTTTAAACCTGATGTCCCCGCCACTGTCACACCAGTCTATCGCAAGTGTAACGCCTTAAACTGAAGCGGGTGGACAGGCAGTAAGAAGAATTGAACCAGGGTATCCTTGATATGTGATCCACCTTCTGATCATATACTAGGGAGTGTGTGGGGGTGGGGGGTGGGGAGGAACTGTGTGAGGCACCCCTCCAAATATATTATGCACAATTTTAAATGTATGTAGGGCGTGAAGGGGGACGGGACGTGATGGGATTGGTCGAGGACGGGTCTTGGTATTGATCAGCTGGTCGGAGTTGTTTCACGGGAAGGGGGAAAGGGGCACAGCCGGGCCATACTGCATTGCAGATACTACAGCTAGCTCGCTCACTCGCACCTAGGTCAGGGGAAAGGGAGGTCTCGAGGTCGGGTTGACCTGCTCTCGCATCATATGATTAGAACCCTTTCAGGATGCGGGTATCCGCGATAATAATACGCAAGGCGGACACAACGCTAATTGCGGGTACACCTGCTTCGATGGCCGCAAGGTCAAAGGTAACCCTCTCGCAATAGACTAGACTGGCGATGACAAAGAAATAGGGGTTCGAGTCCCTGTCGGGTGTATACAGTTTTTTTCCCCTAAATTGTTTTCCACTCTCCCTCCACGCAAATTCGGGTCCACTTTCTCTAATTTCAACCATTATCGTCACCAACACACTAGTGTAATTAGTACATATACGTATAGCCCGAAAACGTAGTGAGACATGGTGTTAGTAAATCTATTAAAGATGATTTATTACTGAACCTACCTTTCTTTTAAAATAATTTAGGTAGGAGAGTTGCAAGAACATTTTTTTTATGAGAATCTTTTAATTAAAGTTCAAACCAGATAGGTTCAGTAATAAATCATATTTAATAGGTTCAAACAATTATATCCGTCCGTAGCGAGCCAATTTCGTAAAATGTGCACTTCTATTTCGGATAAAAACATTTAAATATCTCAAATATGATTTATTATTGAATCTAAGTTACTTAAACTTTAACGGTTTTTTATTTATTTTTTATTTAAAAGTTTGTATATACATAATCCGAAGAACATTTGCTCACTCGGGGACTTTGAGCTTAACATCAACATTTTTTATACATTTATATTTTTAATTACTCCATAATTATTCTATATTAAGAATTATGTATAATTTTGTTATATTATTCAGTGAAAATCAGAAATTATGAAGAATACTTAAAAAATAGATGGGTTGATTAATGACAAAATAAGAGTGAAAAAATGTACTAATTAAAACATAAATTTCCTTATAAATTAATTCTAAGTGAATACAATAATAATGTTTTGTGAAATTATAGTAAAAAAGGGAAAAAAATACACTGCCAATCCTTTATAAGAAACATAACCGGCTGGAACTATGTCTAAAATATACATGATACACACGTATACTTACACAAATATACAAATGTACACACACACACACCTACACACACACACACACACACACACACACATATATATATATATATATAAAATACACTAGAGGGGGAGAATAAATTTTATCAATTGGGTTAAACACAATAGGCTGGAACAAAATCTTAATCAAAATCTTAATTAATTCTCTTTCTAACATTTTAAGTTTTTTTCTGCTTTCCTAGTAGATTATTTTGCATGACAGCAAGGAAAAACGTGGAAGAACCCAAATCAATAATATTTTTTGATCCGATGTGGAGCGATACAATATGTGTGCCTACCTTTAGAATGCGTGACCAGTTTCTCTTGTAGCTATTCAAACCCAAGTCGGCTCCTTCAAAATATGATTGAACATTGACTGCCATTAGAAGATATTTGTTGAAAATTTTCACACAAAATATTAAAAAATAAAAAACGAGAACGGTTGATGGGAGGCAAGGTTACAACTACCACTAAAAAAACCTACACACTCCTGAAAACAGAAGATTGCCCAATCTTTAGACACACAAATTGTCGGTCAGAACACCAGCCGACATAACTGACTTTTATATATTTTTCAGGAGAGCAAAAACAAAACTGGAGCCTTTTTCTTTGCTTCCTATATTGTTACTGTTCATTCATAAAATATGGCACATACAATACCATTTTGTATGTTGAAAATTATAATATTTAACGGAAAAAAATTATTAATATCATTACAATTTAAATAAAATAATATATAACTAGCTATTAACGTTACAAATAATAATAAGTAAGAGATAGTGACTCATGATACTTGAATTAAACAAATGAAAACATTGTGTGAATGTAGAAATTTTTAGCAAAACTTTATCATTCATGACACAACAATATAATGTGTATAAAATATGCTAAGACAAACAAATCAAGCTGCCAAGTACAACACCCAGTCACCGGCCGTTAATTCATCACTGTGAAAAGGTACACCCATATTTTCATCAATGATAAATTTCTGACCATGCTGGGAATTGAGCCAAGGATTCTTAGCTCAGTAGACAGACACGCTACCGACTCAGCTAAAGTGTAAGATAGCGATACCATTGAGCACAAATTAAAATGCCTCAGGCCTTGCCTTAAAAGAAGAATATGAGCCTCAATAGAGTTGCTCCCTAGTGGAGAGGCTTTACCTCATCTAAAGCAGGTACAATTTGGTTTTTTCTATTGCGTCTTACTACCCGTATGTACTATCCGTATACTTACACTAACAAGGTAGTTATTAGGAAGATAAAAATTTAGTAAAAATATACCCACAATCGCGTGGAGGAAGAATGAAACTCCATTTAGGCAACAAAAAAACATACCGCACCCACATGGTGTTTGATTCGTGATTAATGACTTTGTCAAACGGGAAACCAAACATTATGAGACTTGCCGCCTTTGTCCACGTGCCTTAATGGTGTAATTTTTGCATCTAAATTAACGCTGCTTTATTGGTGTATTCCTTTTTGGGGGTATCAGATTTTCGGATGATACGTTGCTCAGAGGGTAAAGGACATTTGATATGTTGTTTTTTTTCTTTTGAAAATGACATCTCTTATATTATACAGTAGGGAAGTAAAAATCTGGGCAAGCCTTCGGTTGATGTATTTCACACAGTCGAATCAGAGGGGAAGAGAGAGAGAGAGAGAGAATATCGACATCTTGGAGATATCGGGGTCAGCGGTTTGTATTATATACGGCTGTTTGAACGTCGTGATGCCCTCCTATTTATCTTCCCAACATTTGCAAGCCGAGTGAAAGGGTCAGAAGAGAGTTTATCTGTCGATGTATGGACTGTATATATCAAAAGGACTCCAAACCAGTTAATATAACTGATGGTTTTTACTTCCAAGCAAATATATTTCCGCCAGGATGGTTAGTATTATCCTTCCTTACTCTATGGCATTAGAAACTCGAAAGTTCATTGCAGCACTTATAAAAGTATGTCACAGACACATATCTTGAGCTAGTTATATCCAGTCCACCTCATTATAACTGACCCCTTTTAGGTATATTCTAATGTTACCCTCCCATCTGCATCTAGGTCTTCTCAATGGTCTCTTCCCATTAGATTTTCCAGTCAATACCCTGAATACGGTTCTAAAATCTCCTATTCACGCTGCATTTCCTGCCCATCGTAATCTAGGAGACTCGACTATCCTAACAAGGCCTTGTGATGAGTACAGGGAATATAGCTCATCATTATGTAGCCTCCTCCACTTTACAGTAGCCACATCCCCTTTTGGACCAACTATATTCCTAGTTACTTTGTTTTCGAACATCCTAAATTTGTTTTCGTCATGTAAGGCAAGAGACCACGTTTCACACCCATACAGAACAATCGGTTAAATTATTGTTTTATATATTCCAGGGAGTCGAACCGGAACAAATAACTGAGACTTAGTTATTTCTAAGGAACCAGAACAGGAACCCAAAAATTAAATTGCTTAAGAACCGGAATCTAATTATAATTATCTAGGTTAATAAAGTTTCTTATCGGTTCTTACGTTTTATAAAAAATATATAATTGCATTTTTTTTGTTTAGCACCGCGTTTTACTAACCGTTCGGGCTATACGCTTAATTACTAATTACGCTAATGGATTATGAATTGATAAGGTGTAATTTAGATGAAGTGAACCCGCATTTGCGTGGAGGGGGAGAGGAGAACAATTTAGGAACAATTCCTCCTAGTTCACCCGACCGAGACTCAAACCTCGACCTCCCGTCCTCGGCAGTATAACTCAACACGACTAGTGCGTTAATTAACTACGCCACCGAGGCGGGTAGTTGATTTCATTTTATGTCCTTCTTTCTGAAACTTAATTTTATTTTGAAAATAAAATGTTCCCAGCAGTAAACATTAATGAGTTCAAATTCTTGATGAATGATAATTGTCACATTTGTAGGGTTTTCTCATTTTACTATATTAAATGAATGCGAATTTCTTTGAATGATATGGGGGGTGAGTGACATATTAAGGATATTATTAATATGGTTCTTAAGATAAATTACTGCATAAAGTGTATTTATTGTAACCCTGTAAACTCATTTATTATTTAGCGTGTATACATCTTAAAAACTTCAAGAAAGTACAGTACTAACATTTTAAATTTTAAATGTTTGAATTGAAATACATAATATTGCCGTAGCATTATTTTGATATTTGGTTAATAAAGCTTAAAAGAATGTTTTTATACATAAAAAGAGTTTTAGTAATATAGTAAAGAATTGACACACACACTATCTAGCTGATATAATTTTTTTTTTACAAATAAACTAAAATCATATAGGTATATATTACTTCCTCTTTGTTCTGATACGGTAAGTAGCTGGTTTGGTTATATCAAAATCAAACCAGCTTTAGATAATTTATTCACTTTTTTCAACTGAAAATACCCATAAATTAAAGATTTCTTTATATATTAATTATAAAATGAAATTATTTTCATAAATTATCAAACAAAATTCTATGGCGTCATCCCGCAATCGTTCAATACCGAACGAGTGGTCTCCATATGTTGGCGAAGATAGTGCCAACTTCGGCGGATAGAGGGTCTCGTGTGTTCATCGCGACGAACTCTTCGGCCGTTAACCTCGATTTTCTAGACCGAATCCACTACTTCTTTATTCAAGTAGCTCCTCATTTATCCTCATGAGGCTGAGTTTGACTCCGTTCCAGACCCACTGCTTGACATAAAAATCTTGAGGCGTCGGGTACCTCTGGATCTGTAGCCAGAAACTTCATCACTCGACCAAAGAGGCTGTGTTTTTTTTATTATTCTTTTGAGTTCTGGTAAACAAAAATAAAATAAAACTATTTCCTACTCAAATGAAACACTGATTTTAAATAAATTATGCAACTATCAAGCTTCTGAAATTTTTTGTATGTAAATAACTCGTTTTTTTTGTAGATTATGTTTTATTTACAAATATTTAAGTGTAACTAAACTAGTAAGTATAATTTTATTAATAACAGGGACCAGAATCGGAACTTAATTAAGAACCGAAAAGAACAGGAAATTTTATTTTTCTAGAACCCGAACCTTTAAAATTTTGCTTAAAAAACTGGAACAGGGACCAGAACCAATAAGTATTTCGGTTTGACTCCCTGTTATGTTCTACGTTTTACCAGCCTTGAACAATCGAGATATTAACAACTTCCTTCCTGGTAAAAAATACTTCAGACGACCTTTTTTTACGCCACATATTAATACCCATCCAGCCTACAAGCGTTTAGTTATCCTAACAGAATAAAGATAAGAATGGTAGAATGTATTGTAAATGCACCAGTGAATTTATACGAAGAGAGACTGAATTTTATTTTTAGCTCAGAACACCCGGCTGAGATTCAAACTTTGACCTCCACGTCGCTGGCAAACCAGGTCAGATGAGCTTGACATTTAGTCCACGTGCCATTAAAAACATGTGAAATAATTAAATATTCATACCCTGCCCCCTTCTCCCAACTCTCGGCCCAAATTGAGCTTTGGTTTGAGGCAACAAATTGCTTTATATTGGTGAGATATTACGTTAATGTTGCAGCCCAGATAGCTCTTTTAGGTTTATGTTCATTTGATACATCTATATTCAATGGTTTATCTTTCCACACAACTGGTCTCGTGCTAGTGTCCTCCATTCTTTGAAACCTATTCAAGAGCATAGATTATAATGTTATTGTGGAAATAATATAGGTCTAGTATAGTTGGGGCGAATTAAGTTAGGTTTTGTGACGTCACCACGGGAACACACCACTTCTATAAAACAGATCTAACACACAATTTTCGGTAACAATTTCACATCCGTAGGAAGATTCTACACTCGGGAGCAGAGAATACCATCGCATCCTGAAGTAGATCATCAGATACGCTGGAGATAGGCCTACGACAAATATCTTTGGTTTGACTCTTCACACAATTCATGAATTAATGTAGGGAAAGGGAATATTGTAAATCCTTTTTTTTATAAATACATATTATTTTATTTGCCTTAGTACATTCTTCCTCTAATATCATAAATATGCACATTGATGACACATTCTGCATCCGAAGTTTGTTTTGGGTTACACCTCATTTTCCTTTACTCTAGAATTTATACCATAGGTTTAAATTGTAAATTCTTTTATTCGTCCTTTATCCTCTAAGATAATGAGTAAACAATAATATAGTTTAGAAAGCATGCGTAAGGATCAATAGAGTATCTTAAAAATGTGTTAAGTTTAAGGAATATATTAAATAAATATTTATACTGTCATTTGCCTTAAGCCCTTACTCCTCTAAAATGATGAGTAAAGGATATTAAGGGTTAAAATAAATGCATAGGGCTGGTTAGAAAAGAAATTTTTCGCTTAAAGCCAATATTGAATACATTTTTATCAACTAATTCGTCTCAGTCCCTTATTCATCTAGTAAGACGAATAAAGAATATTAGGCTTTATAATATGTATAGGTAAATATAAATATAAATATAATATGCTTCATAAAGAATTTATTTTAAAGCAAATATAAAATAAATTAATATCATTTTATTCGCTTTAGTCCATTCTTCCTTTAAGACGAAGAGTAAATAACGGTAGTGTTTTACAATGCACGCATGAGGAATGATAAAAGTCAGATATAAACAGATTTAACGTCAGAAAACCATCCATAGATGGGTGACCACAACCCAGCATGACGCCCGCCATTCTCCGTTAAAAGAACTGATTAGGTTTGATTAGGTTTCTTGTGTTAAGGGAGAACCTCCATACATCCTATTTTGTTTCAAATCCGCTACGCTTCGTGCTTGTAGAGAACTTTAATTCCATTTCCCCCTCTGTTAATTCAAATTGTGTACAGCTAGACGTTTAGTCGCCTGTAGGGTTGACTGAGTGGCAGGTATACATGCTTTCCAAAAATAGATCTCGAAACAAAGAAAGGAGAGAGCTGGTTTCTCCTTTTATTCTCGGCTCAATATTTGGAAGGCCGGGCTTGGGTTCTATTTCAAAATGATAGCTGTAGTAGTTCTCATTCAACATTCTTTAAGTGCATACACTTTTATAATATAATATATTATTAATTATTAAGAATAGTATATTAGATTTGTATTTTTAATTGAGGTGTAGACCTAAAACCTTGACATTATGTATTAATTAATACAATAACTAATTCTAATTGAAAATTAATCGTTAAAATAAAAGGTCCAATAAACTAAAATGTGGGTAAATCTTTTAAATTGTTTTAATAATAATGATTCATAAAAAAACACATTAACACTACTTTGGATAAAAACAATTTATCTTTACATAAACATTATATACAAGGATTTTACCTATAAAATTTTAAAATTAAGAAGGATTGTTTATAGGAAATGCACCAACATTCTTCTGACGAGGATGACAAAAAATTAAATGTGATAATTATAAAGTGGTAAACCACCACCCACTGCGTTTGACCAGATATACTCTAATTCTTGTAGAAATAACAGGTTAAAAACAAAACAAATAATTACATCTAAAAAGATGGTGGTCAACGTTGATGGCATTTTACTTAGTTATTATTTTAAAGGTAGGCCTATTTATAATATCTATTGAAAGTTAAAGATGTAAATCACATTACTTGAGTTATGAATAAATCAATGTAGTTTTACTAACTTTGTGACTGTGATTTACTCTTCTTACGGTCAAAATTAGAGTATACTCAACCTAAAGACATTAAAAATATAAATTATATTGAGTAAAATGTTACAATACTTTACAAAACAATTGTGAAAAAGTTCATACATTTCCATGTGTGTTTAATTCCCATAGTATTTACAAAGTCCAGTCCTTTAGCTTTAAGGAAAGAACTATAAATAACACCAATGACAAACTAAACACTTCTTTATTTATTAATAAACAAAAATCTTTGTAAAATGTCCAATCTTTAAAAATATTTAAATTAAGTATTGGAAGTTAGTGATTAAATAATGTTGAAATGAAATCTAACACTATAAAATTTCCTTAAATGATTGAATAATGTTGTTTTTGGGGTTTCCTATGTAAAAGTCTAATTGAAAAAGTAGTTTTATAATAAAATTAAATAAATTTTAGATCAAGTCACGTCAACCATATAAGTTAACAATAAAGATAAAAATGGAAACGTAAATAATATGGATGCAATAGCTCTTTGTTACAATTGCATATAATTAAAACAAGTAGAGTTAACTAAGACAGGGTTGTTATAATTCTATCCAGCCCCCCCCCCCCAAAAAAAACCCATGGGTTTTTATTAAAAATAACCACTTAAAAAACGAAATAAAAAAACTATATATTTTGAATACAAAGAAATTATCTAATTAATTTTTGAAAGTAGTTAGCCTATCTCCCTTTTAATATTGAAAATATTATTAATTACTTCAAATAAAATGGATAAAGTGAATAAGATACCTTTTAAAACCAGGTTTACGATTTATATTTCAAAAGAGATAAATGCTATACACAGTAAAATAACCCCTGAATTTCCTATTGAAAAAAAAGTAAATTTACACTACATTCGATATATTGAATCAAAACTACCTTATTTACTGTTTAAAAATAACAAAATAAATACAAGGAACGATCAATATCTAGTAGTAGTGCGATTGTCAAAAAATCCAACTCGAGATTTCGATAAATGTCAACGTTTCATGACCCCCTGAAACCAAAAACATGGTTTTCGCAATGCCGTTTGTCTGTCCGTCACTTTTCTCTTAGTACCCCTTTTATACTTTTAAACTTTTTTTAAAACTTGTTACATAACCTTTAAAAATTAATTTGATTTAATTTTTACCCTTTTTAATCTTTTTACTACTCTCCCAAAGTTTTATTTCATGCTAGTAATATATAAAAAAAGAAAGTGAGTTTAGGTGTGTGTTCAGTAAAATCTAAGCCTTTTCGAGATAAGATGAAAAATTGAAATTTTGAAGATTTTAAGAAGGACCACCTCGTTTAACAAGGAACATTCACGAGATTATAAATTTCAAAATTGGGTTCCATGACTTGGGGGAGAGGGTTAAAATAAGACAGATGTTTTAACTTCGGTAGAAAATTGAAATTTGAGAAGAAGGTAGGGGGACCACTCCAGAGAATCAGATAGCCTAAGTGTTAAAATTTCAAATTTAAGAATGAAAGCTGAGCGGGAATTTTAAATTGTGATTGCCATAGTTAGCTTGGTATTGTGCAAGGAGGAATTATATAAATGCTACCAGCCGGATGTTGAACGTCCTAATTTAAATAGTTTTATATAGTACAAAGAATGGATCAGCCTGCTAATAAATTATACATGTGAGATGATTTCACCCTTAACCATTATTTGAAATAAGTCCTTCCCCAGTAAAAACAATATAATATTTAGTCGTAAAAAAATGTCTAGTTATCTGAACAATTAGTATGTTATGGTCAGATAAATAAATCGAGTGTTGAACAAGGACGTTCATTTAGTTGGGGAAAAAAATTACTTTGCTTGAATAATATTTGTTTAAAATGAATTAATAAAAATGTACAGCATTTATCAAAACAAAAAGAGTACGTAACATAAAACATATTTGTATTTGTCAACACAAAATTTTTATTTCAAATACATAAAAATGCACACAAGTTTGCAAAACAATAAATTAAAACGGGTAATTAGTCATAAATGTTAACACTAAGTCAATATACTATTTTTAAAAATCCCGTAACTAATAGAAACAGCCGTTACTTAAAAAATGTTATTCACTAATATACCCCTTTTAACATTAGCCCTAATCTTTAATCTAATTTTTTAAATCACCTTAAAAATATTTATTTACATAATGAGCTTATAGGAATAAAATATTTAAGAATGTCTTAGAAATAAACAAACAATATATCTATTGACATTATTTGACATCTTTTCTAATCATAAGAGGAGTGGTGAGTATACGCTCAAAGATCCTCAATGTGTTGATTCATGTAAAGTTTTTTTTTAATTAGAAGAACAATATGCAGATTTTAAAAAAAAATACAAGTTAGCACAAATATATATTTAGCATTTTAGTAAGGTTTCCTCTGGCTCCTATAATGAGCACAGCACCCTATATAAGGCCCTGCTCGACGTTCTTCAACTTTATTTTTTAGCTCATTGCCTTCTAGCCGTTCGGGCTAAACAAATTTACTCCCGCTAATAGGGTACAAATGATGAAGGTAGAATGTACGTGAAATGTGCCTGTACTTGCATACAGAAATAAAAGGATTACATTTATTTTTAAAAAAATACCTCGGAAATGACCGGCTGTGAAGTGAACCACGATCTCCCCGTTGCCAGTAGGCTAGACTAAATGAGCCTTGCATTTAGTTTACGTGCTCACTAGTGCAACCATAAATGATTTTTGTTGAGATTGTTATTCCTATTCTCGAACAATATTTTGTTTTGGGTTTGTGGTGCTATCTTTATACTTTAGCATTCAATCATATAATAATGATAGCAGTTTGGTCGACTTCACTGGTCTTGGAGTAAAGTGCTCGCCCCAAGACACAGTGTTCGTGGGTTAAAGCCCTGCCGGGGTCAACAGATTTATTTCGAGTGATGACAATTCATAGCATAACTTCTTTTGGAGGGAAAGTAAAGCCATCGGTCCCATGTTGATTGTGGTATGTGAGATAACCCTATAATCTTGGTGAAAATACCTTTCCCGGTAAAATTGTTAGGCCCTTTCGATCTCACTCATAGAAATTCTCGTGTGCTTATATAATCATTTGGTTCAGAAAGCGCACGTTAAATACAACAAATAAATAAAACTAGTAGTTTGACCAGTTCCTTAACCACATAGTAAAAATTCTAATGATATCAAAATAAAACGTTTAACACCAAACCATTTGTAATTAATCTGGCCCTGCTACTATGCATCCGTTTTATACACATTTTAATTATAATAACGGAATAGAGCTAAGGAAAATATATAGTTATAGTAAGCGTATCCGCATTTGCTTGAAGGAAGCGTGGACAAACACTTAGGGAAGAACAGCCCTCGGTCCACGTGGCTGAGATTTGAACCCAGAACTTTCCGCTACGAGCAAACCAAACATGATCCTGAAACTTACCTCGCGCACCCAACGATTCAGATCTATTGAATAATTGTTCGATAAAATATATCTTTAAAATATTTATTAGTGTTGTGATTTATGAAAACATTTTCTTACCAACTTAATAGTTGTAGTTACTACGTTGTTTGAAATAAACTATTAATATTTCTAATGCAAAGTTATAAATGAGAAAACATGTGTTTATTATTATTATTATTATTATTATTATTATTATTATTACTAAACTATTAGGAGTAAAGATGTATATACTGTTAACTAATCTAAATACCTGTTTCATACTCTTTATAGATCGAATTTAAATTCTAGCACTTACCTAGGAATAGCTATTTCATTTATTTGTTTGGAGTTTTGTTTCAAGTTTCTACCTTAAAACTTTATTTTCTTCACTCTAGTGTGAAGAGGTGGTTTTTTGTTCCCCATGGGCACTGTTTTAATTAAATTATTATTAATAATATTAGCACCACGTACTACCCGTTTGGGCTATACACACGCTAATGTGCAATGGTAGGGTTATTGTGGGAGGAAATGGAGGACCTACAGTTTAACGTGAGATCCGAACCACTGTGGAGGCCTGGCATTTCACACATTCACAAGTTGTGATTATTACACGTCTTGTCAGCGGTGAAGGAAGGTATTGGCGATAAATCTGTGCCGGGACCGAGAATTGAACCCAAGACTCCCAGCACACAAGTCTCAAACTAATTTTCTTAGTGAAACTTGGTAAACTTGTTTGAAACTATCACAAATATATCAACACAAAAAAACAACTATTCACACATTGACTAAATATATAAAATAATACTACTTAATATATTGCATTTTTAGAGTAAAACAACAAACAAAAACATTAAAACTATTTTCACTGAAGAATGTATATTTGAAAACTAGTTTGGGACGTCAGTTGCAACAAACCCTCATTGAACTGCGAGGGGAGCTAGCGGGTCGTCGAGCGGTGGAGGAAATGGCTTCAAGAGACACACAAAGCAACCGGCCGGTAGAATCAAGTTTAAAAACAACAATATTCTCTTTTAAAAATACAACATTTTATGTGCTGTTTCAGAAAACTGTTCAGGTGAAAAGGTATTAAAATATGGAGGGGGCGAAATAATAATTGTTTACATATTTTCTTAATTTTATTTTTAATTAATAAATATAGTTTTTTTTAAATACGACCCTTGTTCAAATTATTAATCAAAAAACATATTTTAATTACCTTTTTTTTAATTCTAAAATATCCAGGAAATATCCAAAGAATCAATCTTTTTGAAAACAGACACATCAAACTTTTGAAAAAGTATTTTATGCATAGTCATGGAAGAAAAAATCATAAAAATTATTTAAAAAAGTTGAAATTCAATAAATTATATATTTTTGGTGCTTGGATTTACAGAAATAAACTTAATTTTACTGAAACAACCAACGTTTATTTTAATAGGAGAAAAATTTACAAAGCTATTGATTAATAACTACCATCAGATTTAAGGAGATTAGTAGTACACGTTTTTTAGATATTTGGTTGGACTTCCCCCTTAACACCCCTAGGATAAATTAAACTAAGAGTTAAACTATAAAATGTGACACATCTCGATTTATTTATATGGCTGAACATTTTTTCTAGAAAATAAAATATTAAACAAATTCCAAAATGAAAAATTGTCCATCTCTAATCTCTCACTGGGAATATCAATTATTGCTTTATTGTAATTCATTTGATAATAATCCTGGTTTTGAGGTGAAATTAAGCCATTGTTTAAACTTTTAAACTTGAAATATCTAGCTAGAGTGCATTCGTTTGGTGGGAAATGTTCACCTCTCACAATCCGATTTAAAGGGATCAGATACGCATACGCATTCTAGTATTAACAAGTATACTCGTTATACATTGTTACGTCACATTGTGTTTATTACCATGGATAACCTCATTCAGCTCTAAGGTAAAACTTTTTTTTCAAAATCTCAACATGATGAAAAACTAGAGTTGTGTAGTTCGAAACAGAAATTCTTCTTTGAGGTCCACAGAAACAATCTTAGATCAGACCGTGGACACACCACATAATAAAAAGGATAATCTCGGCTGATGATGGCAGCATTGTTTCTCCTGACGCAGTACTCGTGGCCCTTGATCACCCATATTGGAGACCTTAGCGTCTCTTGGCCTATATTTGCGTTGGGGGTACTATTGGGCGCGACGTTCCTCAGCTTCTGCGTTAACATCGAAAGAGATTGGAGGCGGGGCAGCCCGAGCTTGGAGCGGAAACGGCAGATTCTTAGGGAAGCTTATATGCGGCCGTCTTCTGGAGACGATGGAGTTGGGTCACAGGGCGGAGGAGGTGATGGAAAAGACGTCAGGGTGGAGCACATCCTCCACCGTTGGGAGGTTTTGCTGCGGATGGCGGACGAGTTGGCGGGTGTCGGTGAGATCGCTGGCTGGGCCGAACTCCTTGGAAACTCAGTGGTTTTCGAAGAGTGGTCCCTGATGATGTTGGGGCAGCTTATATACACACTGCCCCCGCCTGCGGTTCAGTTGCTGATCCAAAGGCTGGACTTCCTAGCCCAGCAGGCCGCTGCCATGGGCTATCTGCACGCGCATCAGCCGTCAATCGGGTTTTTCCTGTCACTGCCACCTTTCGTAAAGCTGTCGTTATTAATCTACCTCGAGAGAGGGGACGTTTAGATGTTATTTATTTATTCAGCATATCTATTATTTATGTCACAATCAACACAGTTTGGACCTAATTGTATTAGTTCCATAAATATCGAAATTGGTTTAAAGGAAGCTTTCAATTCACGTGCACATTTATGTTGTTCAAGTGAACAATAAAAAGTTACATTTTATGCAATCGTTGTCATAAATTGTGTCATTAGTACGCGTTATCTTGTTTAACGAAATGTACCCATTTAAGTAAATAAATAAGTTAACTGCACATACTTTCTCGCTCCATTACCTTTAGACGGAGACATTTAATTAAGACTCGTAAGACATTGTTACAGAAAGATGAGAAAAAAATAACATTCTGTTCACCAACGAGCCAACAATCAACTACCAATTTCCCAGACTTCAATTTTAAAAAAAAAGATATTTTGTGAATAACTCAGAAACTATTGGTTTTAAAACAACATGTTTTAAACAAAAGTTTATTTTTAATTTTTAATAGTGCTACGACTTTACAATGATAAGTTATATATTATCTTTAATAGCTATGGAGATATGATCAAAATTGAAGATACCCGCTTGTGTAAAATACCTTTAAAGTTACTTTCATGGGGAAATGTGACGCGCCATTTTGTTTGTAATGTTGAACCGTAGCCTAAATACGATTTTGAGAAAATCGACTTTTTCTCTTTGGCCCCTAATTAAACTACCCTTAATTTTAGGGTTAGATATAAAGGGTGAGACTTTTAAGCTGAGACACCAGAATATACAGAAATTAAAGCATTCTAGAAAAAAATAATCGAACAAATGTGTTTTTGTTTTTCCGGGGTAAAGAGAACCACAAAGTGATTTCTGTTTTGGTGGACGTCTTTAAGGATATTTCAAGGTCAACTTTGGTTTTTAAGTGAAAATTTACACATTTTAACGGCATTTTAATAAACACAAAAACACGTTTGCCTTTTTTACCGTTTTTGATTGATATCAATTCTTGAAGATATTTTAACTTGTATTTTTATTTTAAAAAAATATTTAAGACCTTTTTATTACGTTATGTTACTATTCTTCATCACGTTAAATTCAATATTATTTATAAAATTACTTTAATAAATGTTCAAGATAATGACTACTAACCTCGATATGTACCTTTTAAATTAACTTTATAATTTAAACTTGATGAGCACGTCTTTCAATCAATATTTCTGCAAGCATTTCTAATGCCCTCATTCATCTTTTATGAAGTGGTTGATACACTTTTAGTTTAAGGTAACCTCATAAAAAAACAGATATGTTAAGTCTGGCCATAAAACTGGACCACCCCGTCCAATACAACCTACATTGTAGTCCAGATCTAATGTTTGTATTCCATTACGTTAAAAAGGCGCCAGGCAACCATTATGTTGAAATCACACGTTAAGTCTGATTTCCAAATTTTCTTTATCTAGTAGTGGTAATTGACTAATTGTTCATTCAGAAAGTTTTGATATTTCTCTCCATTCAACGTGACGTCAATAAAGAACGTCCCTATTAATTGTGACTGAAAACTCCACACCAGACATTCACAGTCTCTCTCTCTCTCTCTTGAACCACTGAGGATGTTCGACAAACCAATAATGCAAGGTGTGCCTATTTACTAACTTCCTCGTGATTTGTAAAATCTGATTAGTCGGAAAAAAATAAATGTTAACTCGCAATTGTTCTTGTGCCCATTTACAAAACCTCACTCGAGTTTTAAAGTCATATCCATGAAGCTCTTGGCGTACTAATACATGGTATGGGTGTAATTAATGACGCTTTAGTATTCTAAGAGCACTTATCTGAGATATTCCAGTAGCGCAATAAATTTGTCGAGAACTTACATGAGAATCCTTAGCGACCGCACCTAACACTAAGATTTAATTATTTACACTGGTAAGAGTTTTTTTTATCTATCTTGTTCATCTACACACTTCCATATTTTGAAAACTGTCTTACAACGCGAAAAAATTATGCACTCGATGGAGTAATTTTGTTGGCGTAGTTGACCGTTCAAATTAATTACTTCGTCGACGTTTCGTCTATGTAAATTCCCCAAAAATGAAAATCATTTAATTTTTTTTCTGAAACAGTTAAATAATCCAGCCGCAATAAAATTAGCTATAAATTACACATAGAGAAGAGAAATGGGAAATTAGATCTTAAACTCTTCCGTACTTTATTTGTGAATTTGATTATTTTGATTACACTAGAAATAAACGCTCTCACGTGTATTTACAATTAATTACTACTATTAATTACGTGCTCATGAATCTTTTATAAAGCGAACTACCCGCCTAGGTGGCGTAGTTAGCTAACGCGCTAGTTTCTTGTTGAGCTAGACTTCGGAGGATGGGGAGATCTAGGTTCAACTAGCTCGGGTGAACGGGGGAGGGTGTCATAGATGGTTTTCCACTCTCCCTCAACGCAAATGCGGGTTCACTTCCTCTATATTCAACCTTCCCAATTTCTAACCCATTCACTTAATTAGTACTCAAGTGTGTAACCCGAACGGGAAGTAAGACGTGGCACTAAGTATTAATATTATTATTATTAATGTTATTATAAAGGGAATTGAAAATTGTGTTGAGATTAATGGTCATCATTTTGATCATTTATTAAAGTAATTTTATAAATAATATTTAATTTAACGTAATAAAGAATAACAAAATTTAATAAAAAGTTATCGAATAAAAATTGTTATAAAAATATAGGCCTACAAGTTAAAATAATTAAGATTGATGTCAAATACAAAAAGTTACTGGCAAAAGGTTTTTTGTATAGTAAAATTCCATTAAAAGTTACAGTTTTTCAATAAAAAAAACAAGTTGACCTTGAAATAACCACGAAGAAGTCTACAAAATCAAAAATTTGTGCGGTTCTTTTTTCCCCCTGAAAAGCAAACAACATTTGTTCGGAACACTTTTTTCTAAAATGCTTCGTTTTCAAGATATTTGGTGTCTCAACTTAAATGCTTCTCTCTGTATAATCCTAATCTTATGAAACCCTATGAAAACCTCAGATACCAAATTTTAGTTTGATCAGTAAAATGGTTTTGGCTATAAGCCAAGATACAGACACATACACAGGAAGATGACATAACCAAAACACACTTTTTTGGGTTCAGTGAATCATGAATCTCAAATTCGATTTTTTTGACCCACAATACTTTATTCGCCCGAGGGGTCACGAGAAAGCAAAACACACTCTGAAAATGTTCTACATATTTAAATGGAACGAATGCGCACGAGGTATTCTAACCTTTAAAGTTAAACTTTAATTTATCCTAAGATCATTAACACCACATATTAAATGTAATCAATCCATAACAGCAATTAACCACTTCAATGGCTGAACGGTCTAAGGCGTCACTCTCTTGTTAGACTGGCCTGCTGATGACACAGAGATCGGGGCTATAATCCCGGTTGAATCTAATGAGGGGGGCCAGGGGTTCCTAAATATTTTCACATTCTCATTCCACGCAAATGCGGGTATATTACCTTTAAAATGCTTCCTATCTCAGCCCTACGCCGTAAGAATAAGTTGTAATGTATGCGTAAAACCTGAACAGGTAGTAAGAAGCCGTGATAAAAAAAACAGCAATTCCAGTTATTCTCCAACTCACGTATCGACTTCAGCGCTGGATGTTTGAATGCATCACTAATAATAATAACATTGGGCAAAGCTAAGGCCAACGGCTTATCTTACACTAAACCCACATTAGCTAACATTGGGTCTTATGTACACCAGATATGTTAATACGTTACTATCATCATAATACAAGCCTTAATGATTACATCTCCTTCTGTGACTCAGTGCTTGAGAAATTTCATCTCTAGTTAAGGCGCCGATCTTGTAATATATTGGATTGGTGATGTCGGAGAGGTCGGTGTTTAAATATTGGCCGGGTATATTGAGAGTATTTATTTTTTCTAAATAGTATCTAACTCGATCTCAACTCAAAAGCGAGTTTTTTTTAAAATTTCACCTTTCATATTCCTACAATATTGGTCTAGTTAAATGGGCTTAGCCCGAACGGATAGTGAGACACTGTAGAGGAAAGTAACTAAAATATTTTAAATATCTTGTAGCTTATACCATTATTCAAGAAGTTTATCTGGGTCATGTTTTATCCTATTCACTTCATTACAGTTAAAAGGATGTGGTTTGTTATTTTTGGTATATTCATTTCACAACCCCATATTAATTTCTTTACAGACAAATTTCCAGAAATTAGAAGCTTACAATTCACAGGAAGTAAGTTAGGTCATGATGAGGCAACTAACTTGTTGAGTAAACTCAGAATTTCATTGTCAGCCTCTCTACTGATGTATTCTCAATGGCATGAATGCTGTAGAATGTAGATGATTGTCAGCGTGTCTTGAGTGAATGTCACATATCATTACAAGTTTTTACTGATATATTCTCAGAGGAGTGAACGTTGTGTATCATCTTCAGCAGGTCTACTTTTGTATTCTATATGCAGTCAACCTCACACATCATTGCCATGTGTTTACTCATGTAATCTCAAAGTAATGAATGAGACATATTATGATCAGCGTATCTAATCATGTAATTTAAATCTATTGAATGTGGCATAACATGGCCAGCGTATCTACTGATGTATTCTCAATGGAGTGAACATTATCTAAAGAAGTGTAATTCCAGGACTAGGTGTAAAAGAAGAACCTTAATTAACTAAGTGTGAATTAATCGATTCTATTATACTGTTTCTTGCATGCTCATGTGTGTTTGATGTCTGGACCCATTCCCGACCCCTTCTCCCCCTCCCCCTGGGTAATGTAGTTCACAATTCCATGACACTGGAGTAGTGGATGAATTGACAGTTCTGGGCCACTTTCTCCCATAAGGTTAACATTGATCCACCACCCTGAATGTGGTGGATCACT
>CABEEJ010002374.1:0-69320 GCA_901482245.1 Timema douglasi
TACTCACCATCACCCTCATACTCACCATCACCCTCATACTCACCATCACCCTCATACTCACCATCACCCTCATACTCACTATCACCTTCATACTCACTATCACCATCATACTATCACTATCACAATCACCTCATCTCACCAGGACATGGAAAGAATCTCCACGGAAAGGATGTACTATTAGTACATCCGAACGTCCCTGGGCAACAGTACATTAGTACGGACTAATGTTTCCACAAAACGGACTACCAATGATGTAGCCCAGACGCGCAATATATAGTATATTAGCATTATTAACTTAAAAGGTAGCCCGAACAGGTATTAAGAAGTGGAGAGTAATAACATGTCGTACAGTACAGTTCATTAAAATACTGATAAATGGTCGAGCTAATTTCTAAAATAGTTATAATTTATAAATTAAATAATTTTACACCCAAGTTGATAGTATTATTAAAAAGAAATTAATCTATATTCCCTTCAGAACTCTCTTAAACGCCAACTTATTTAATATTATTCTCCAGTTCACTTTTTTTTTCCTTCTCAAAACTCACTTTAACAGCAAATTACACATTTGGAAGCGCGCACGTGATACTGATAGCGTGTTCAAGTTTGAGAACCAAAATCTTTTTTTAAAAAATAGTAAAAAAAAAGTGTGAACACAAGAAAAGACGCTCGAAGTAAATGGGAAAGAAATGAAAGTGAGGTAATAGAATGAAAATAGAAAGGGTTTCAAAGCAATGAAAGATTAGGGTAAAGAAGGAAATGGCGAGAAAAAAAGAGAGAGAGAGAAAGGAAAAATCCAGCTGGAGGGATTCCGACAATTTGAATCGTGAGGAGAGTGCTCGAGATATCCACACACTATGAAATCTATATACTGAGAAGATTGTTGAAAGCTAAAACGAGCTAAGTAGCACTACAATTCTAGAATCATGTGCATGTTAGAGGCGTACAAGAAACGGTGACAAATCATAAAGAAACTCAAGTTGAAACAGAATTAACTTTATGAAGGAACTAATCACGTAGTCCTTGGGCAGTGAGGTGGCGTGGCTGGTCGCCAGGGTAAGCAGAGCTCATTCGAACCCTACATGTGAACTGTTCTCATCACTCAATATAACAAACACTCTTTGGTCAGGTATCACCAAACTTAGGTTAAGTTAGTATTAAGTATTTTTTATAAATGTTTAGGTTAAGTTAGTTGTATATCTATAGGTGGTGATATGTAATGTTAATTCAAGATGTAGATCTAGGTCCCGAGCTATATGCTAGGAATCAAGATAGATAGTGTAAATACATAAATAAATAAATAAATAATATCACCAAACATATACTCCGTTTACCTTGAAAGTAAGTAGGCTTATCTTGCACGTTTCCACTATAGCCTAAAATATAAGATAGATTTATAGTGTAGACTTAAAAAAACCATCATATTTTATTGTTAACAGAATGTACTCTTCATTTACCCTAAAAGGAAAAAGCTTACAATGCATTAATCAACTATGGTATAGCTAGTAAGAGAGATTCATAGTCGAATCCGTCAATGTTAGACTGTTACATCTTACAGTAAACGCAGTTTATATTCCCCATATATATAATATCGCGAGTCTTGGCAACATCGCTAGTAGCCCAGTTTGTGGAAAGATTATCCCGTACTAATGTACCGTTTCCCAGGGGACGCCCGAATGTACTAATCGTACATCCTTTCCGTGGAGGCTCTTTCCATGCCTTTATGAGGTGGTGATTGTGAGTATGAGGGTGATAATGATTTTGAGGGTGACAGTAAGTATGAGAGTGTGAAACCAGTAGAAACACTTGAACCTAAATTAAGTCAAATCAACCAAACTCTGGTGAAGGTTGGAGAAAAGTACCCAAGGTGTTAGCTGGGAATCGAACCCGAAAACCCTAGACTCGTAGCTACGGGAACTTACAACTACACCACGGGGACGGTTTACATTCTACATGTGAAGTATGTACGTAAGAAAAACAAAGTATATAACTGTATATATAATTTGTCAAATGAAGACAGAGTGGGTGGAAACACATCACATATATTTTTACCAAGCTTTGCTTACCCTGGCAACATAGCACGCCATTCCGATGTCCTTGGAATACTTTAGTTAAGGTCCGACCTTAAATCTGGCTGGTAAAATTCTGTTCTGATATGAATGATGACTATAAAGGCTGTCCATAAATTATTAATCCTATTATGAACCTTAATACATTCGTTATTTTAGGAGATATCTGGTTTACTAAAGTGTTGAATCGACTGTGGTAGTACACTTAAGTAAGAGCAAAATGTCTTAATATATTTATATTAAATACTGCAAAACGTTTTAAGATAGCTCTTAAAATAAGGAATCTATTGAAGCTGATAATGGTATGAATAAATAATGGACACACTGTATGAATAAATTAAATTCTAGGTGTTTGTAGCCTCATTTTATTGATAAGCTGTTAAACAAAAACAATCGCAAAACTATATTCATACAAACATTACTTGAATGGTAATTATTATATTAAGATAATTTTTTTAAACCTGTTAATTTACAATTTAAGTTTTATTCATTGGATGTTGGACATAGTGGCAGAAATACTTCAAAGCAGAATTTAAAAATTATTACCCCTCTTTATAAATACAACCATTTTTTTTTTGTTAAAATATTATTCGCATTTATATTATTTAGGTTTATTTATTTATGATACTATTCGCATTTATATCATTTAGGCTTATGTATTTATGAATCAAATAGCCAAAGCTATTATTTATGCTTTTTAGTGAGGATTACTCCATCTAGATATCATATTCTAATAATTTAAAAATGACACCTGGACACGGTAATCGAACCCGGGACCTTTGTCTTTGTATGTCTATGTTTTCTTACCACTGAGATATCCAGGATTTGTCCCGTACCCAGAGTAATTATTCACTCAGGCAGAGTCTATGATGGACGTGCGGAAATCGTCGATCAATTAATATCACGAGTTATCAGGTAACGCAGCCACCTTCGACTCTGTAGTTGGCTTATTGCAGCTATTTGTACAATTATTATAATTGTAAGGTATTGCATTAAAATATGAGTGAAGAATGACCCTGGGGACGTGACGAATCCTGGATAGCTCAGTGGTTAGAGCATTAGCGTACCAAACCAAAGTTCCCAGATTCGATTCCCGTGTCCAAGTGTCATTTTTTAATTTTCAGCTTAGGTATTTATAGTACTGTTAGTATTTATATTATTTAGGCTTATGTATTTATGGTATGTATTGAGATACGAGACTGCTAGTAAATTTGACTCAAAATTACATAGTGTTAGTGATTATAATTTGTTGGTGTTTAAATAGTATTAGTTAGGTTTTTACCAGCATAACTGCCAAATTCGGGGTAACTAATTCACAGTAAAAATATTACGCTAATGTTAATAGGATGGAATAATATTGTAACTAAGCTTTATTTTACAAATTCCTTAAAATAATGTGTGTGGCTATTACTTAACCAGGTAGAACAATGAAATGGAGAGTAATGAATATTGCGAGACGACATAACGGCGGAGGGAAAAGACAATAATTGTTTAATTTGATCACATTAACTTTACGAAAGGAAAATATTTGAGAACAATGAATTCTGAAAAAAAAATGTTTAAGTGGATAAATTCAACCAATATCATTTTGGAACTACACATTCCATTAATTGTTGATAATATTTGAAGATATTTTCTTTTTTAAAAAAAGTATACCTATGTTTAAAATTTTAATAATTTAAACAATTGTAGGCCTAAGTTACTCCCTTCAGTGGCTGCATTGTGTATGGCTTCATTTTCGCAATAGTCTAGACTGCCGATGAAGGGGAGATCGGGGTTCATTCCTGGTCCGTTGTATTGAAGGGGGTTTATCCTAAAGGATTTCCCAATTTCCCTTCACACTAATGAGGGTACACTTCTTCTAAATTCAACCTTCCTAATCCCTAACTTATCAGAGTGATTAGTTCATTGGCCTATAACCCAAATGGGCGGTAAGACGATGTACTAAAATTATAAAAAAAAATTGTAGCATTTAATTATTAGTATACTTAGTTAATACCTAATTGTAAGTTATAAAATCCATAATATTATCAGAATACAATCATCGTCAGGTCATAAATATTGTGATTGGTTTGCTGCAGTATTCCTCTTTTAGCCTATTCTGGGGCGGATTTTTTGTCTTTATACCTTCTTCTGCCAACGTTGTCCTCTTTCTGATTTATACATTCCAGTTTATGACATGTCTGTCTACCGAACTATGAGTATCAAAAGAGGAGTAAGAATATCACGTTAGTGCTACAATGTGAACCATGTGTGTGCTAAGTAACTGTACATTTTTATAGAGAATATTAACGAAGCGTCAAGGAGGAAAAAGAAGGGAAAGACCAAATTTTAGCTCAAATTGAGTTAGTGCTGCCATCTGTTATACAAGCAAGAGACCTTTATAATGTACTTTATATTATGATTAAAAGAGATATCAGTCATATTAAATTAATTTAAACAAGGTATTTTCTAAGGTACTTATTGGGTTTGAGGCAAAAAAGTATTTTTTTTAGCACCGCGTCTTACTTACCTGTTCAGGTTATGTTATAGGGCTCATAAAGGCTAAATTTGGAGGCAGTATAACCTCATTTGCGTGGAGGGAGAGTGGAAAACCATTTATGGAAAACCTCCTTCAGCACACCCGACCGAGATTGAAGCCCGATCTCCCCGTCATTGGCAGACTAGTATATTGTGAGAGTGGTACCTTAGACCATGCGGCCACCGAAGCGTGTTATAAAAGTAGTTGTCCTGGAAAATGTGTGTTGTGTATATTTTCCCTTTTCCTCCATGTTTTTATGCTTTTTGACCAACCTTAAATAAATATTTCATCCATCTAGAAATAGTGTGTCCCAACATTGATTTTAAGTTTTCATAACCGTTGAAATCATCGCAAGAGGAAAATTACCCAAAGTGCAACAGGGTGATATTCCAATCCCAAACTCCCCATCTATCGTTAACATTTAGAATACGAGTATAGTGACTTAATCTCCTTCTACAAACTCTGTATCCGTAGTCCGTATACCGTGGTCCTTAAAAATTTTATATTCGCGTTCACACCGTCCTTATCCTTAATTACGTGACAATGCCAACCAATGAGATAGTCAGGGATTTCATACAATAAAACTTTTAGAGAGAAAATCGTCTACAGAAAGAAGCAACCGCCAAGAAGTCAGATGATCGTTAAAAAGAATCTAAGCAACATTTTGATAAAACGTCCAGAATATACTTGAAATGTAGATTAAGTGCAATAAATTGGTCTATAACACGATAATGAACTATCAAACTTATAATTATAAACAGATACTTTCTAGTACATCTACGGAGTATAGACCAAGATAAATATATGGATCAGGACTCTGTAGACAGAGCAATCTTATTCTGTGACGTCAATTTCTTATGGACCACGGATTTAACGGATACAAAATCTGTGGATAGGACTCAAGTCCACTCGAAAAACGCTGTTAATTATCCCTCCATTTTGACCCATTTACTCTCCCCAACCTCCTTCAAATATAAAAAAGTTTCCAACCTTGGAGATTTGGAGATCATTTATGGTTTGAATAAGGGACAGCCTCACACATTGAACACTAATTCACTTAGTGCTCATACTGTAGGGGAATTATGGCGAGAAGAAACTATTTGAAAAAATACAAACACATTTTGAGTGCGTTAAAGTTTGATAACATTTTAATATGTTTATACATAATCCATGGTACTTGGGAAGTGTTGTCTAGGAATGGGGAGGAAAAGAGAGGGAAAAGGAGTTATGTACAGGGTGTACTATGTCCCATTATTGCCGTTTCCTAAAAAGATACGATTAAATGAACATATATCTGTATAAAAAACAGTTTTTAAAAATTTTAAAAAGTATGCCCATTTTTGGAAAAAGTATCGGTATTTTTCATTTAAAATAATTAATAAATCATTGAATATAAATTTACAAATTAGATAAAGATTTAAACCACTACCTATTAATTAAAATATTAATAAAATAAGCTCGAATGTTAATTAAATTTAGGAATATTATGTGTCTTGTGAATGTGAGGAATGCCAGGCCTCCACCGTGGTTCGGATTTCACGTTAAACTGTAGGTCCTTCATTTCATCTCACAATCAACCCTACCATTACCCATTAGCGTAAGTGCGTATAACCCGAACGGGTAGTAAGACGCGGGGCTAATAATAATAATAATAATAATAATAATAATAATATTATGTGTCGTGTTTACATTCAAAAATCTTGAAAATTAATTTGTAAGTATTTTAGTCTACAAACTTAATTGTGGTGAGTAAAATTTAGGGAGCCTGAGTAATGAAGGCAAGGGTTAAAATCAGGATACAGGCATGTGAGGTGAATATTCTGAGGATTAGGCTAGGAGTGACAAGGATGGACAGGGTGAGGAATGAAAGGGTGAGAGAGTGAAGGAGGAACCCCTGCAGGATATGTTAGAGAAGGCAAAATTGAGGTGGTATGAACATGTGACGAGGATGGAAGAGAGGAGGATTCCAAGGAGGATGCTCTAAATGGAGGTGGCTGGTGGATAAATGGAGTGCGGAAGAGTGTGGCAAGGAGAGGAATGGATAGAGACGGCGTGGAGGAAGAAATGTGGTGGGAGGACATAAATAAATGGAGAAACTCATGCTCGAGACAGACCCTGTCAGTGGCAGGAAACTGTGTGATTATGATGTTGATGATACATAATCCATAGCTTGATCCCTGGATAGAGCAATACCGACCGAGCAGCAACCGCTGTCACCAATGATAGTGCTAACATTAGCGGATAGAGGGTATCATGTGGTCGGCACAACTAGACCTTCACCATAAATCTCATTTTTATAAACCGAAGCTTCTACTTCTCTATTTAAGTAGCTCCTCATTGATACTCATGAGGCTGAATTGATTTAGTTACAGATCCACTGCTTCATAAAAGAATTCTGGAAGCACCGGAGATCTAACCCGGGACTTCTGGATCTATAGTCAGGGACTCTTACTAGACCACAAAGGCAGTCATTTTAATATTTTATCAACATTATTTTACCCGAATCGATGGTCGCATGCAAGGCCGTAGCCAGGGAGGGGGTTCAACACAACCCCCACCCCCAAAATTTAATGAACAAAATATATGTCTTTATTTATGGTTCAACAATATCACGACTAAGATAAAAATACAAATTAGGGAGCTGTGTTGCTATAAAAAACATTTCAGAGAGCTTCTAGAGGTGTTTACTATTTATAATTTGTCCTAGCCTCTAGAAGTTAGGGGGCTATATTGGAAAAAAACACTTCAGAGAGCTTCTAGAGGTGTTTAATATTCATAATTTGTCTTAAACTCTAGAAGTTAGGGGGTTATGTTGAAAAAAAAACACTTCAGAGAGCTTCTATAGGTGTTTACTATTTATAATTTGTCCTAGCCTCTTGAAGTTAGGGGGTTATGTTGTAAAAAACACTTCAGAGAGCTTCTAGAGGTGTTAAATATTTAGAATTTGCCCTAGTCTCTGGCAGTTAGGGAGTTATGTTGCCATAAAAACACATCAGATAGCTTCTAATTTTTTTCAGTTTCCGGCAATTGGGGGCTGTGCCCACCAAATCCTCCCCCCCCCCCCCCCCCCCCCCANGCTGGCCATGGCCTTGACCGCATGGTCCAACGCTCTCACTATGGTGTCACACTGGAATGTTGGTGAGGGAGATATCAGGGTTTGACTGAACTACCGATGAAAGGGAGATAGTGTGGTGTATTCTAGATGTATTTTACCAAATAGTTTATCACTCTTCTTTCACGCAAGTGCAGGTACTCTTCTTCTATATTTAAACTTGATAATACATCAAATGTTAGTGAAGTTATTACAACATAAGTGCTTACCATGAATGGGAAGTAAGACATTGTGCTAAAAACAACAGCAATACGACTTGGCTATTGGTAATAAAATAATAATTAGTAAAATCGATTTTGCGTCACCTATTGTGTGCGTTTTTTTCTTCTTAAACGCATATTTTGGTGCCTCAATTCCATATTTTTAATGGATATTTGCTTGACCTATTTTAAACATGTTTGGTGCAAAATAATTCGTTCCCTATTTATAATATATACTATTGTGAAATAATGCAAGGTAGGCTTGTTACCTTTCATGTTAAACTGAGTGTTCGTGTGACCCACCATTGTTACTTCACCAAAAGTACAGAACCATTATTTCCCGTGTCTTTTCCTAACATACCACAGTTCTGTTTGATACGTGGGTTGGAAATATATGGATCTACATGAACGGTTGTTGCTCTGAGCTGTTGAAAATGAAATGTGTTCGATGGCTAGCGAAGCGTAGGCAATATGTTATTTTTTATATTTTTTTTTTTGAAATGGTGAAGGCATTGAGTACGGCGAGAAAGCGACGCGTGTGTTATTGTTCTGTACTGGGGAGAAGACATTGCACGCGCGCGCGTGTGTGTATGTGTGAGTGTGTGAATGAGGGGGGGGGGCTTATGGGGGGTGACTGGCATTCCGTGGTTCTAATACTGAGCGTCTGTGTTGATTAGTGAAATAATAACTTCAGTAGCTGAATGGTCTAAGGCGTCATTCTCGTGTTAGACTTGACTGTTGAAGACAGGGAGCTTGGGGTTCGAGTACCGGTAGGGTATACTGCGGTATTGGTAGGTAAAAGATCCCTTGGAGATATGTGAAAATAGCTTTACATCAAAATCGGTAAGCTCGTTGACGCTCGCTCTTAGAATTTCAGTGCTGAAGGCAGCTGGAAACCACCGCACGTTCTGAACTCCCCCAGGGCATGTGCTTTCCACCAGATGGTGCGGGCAGCACTAACCAGCCAAAGGACTGAGTGAATGCCCGTCTCCTGATGAATGGGAAGCACATCCGACCAACATTTTAGTGGCCGACTCATCAATCAATTAATTACGTTAATATGCTGGCATTGTGGTTTTAATTATAAATGCGATATATTCAAAGAAGGAAAGGTTTAAAAAAATTGGCACTAATAAAATAGCTCATAATCTACCTAAATAGAGAAGTCGGGAAACCGCATTGTGGGTAAATGATCCACCTCAAATCCCATAATCACCGTAACAAAAGAGCAAACCAAATAGGATTACAATCGAATTATGTTTGTATTATAAAAGCTGGTAGTAATATATCACTGATTAAATAATGATAACTTTACATTGGTATGAACTTTTATATCGGATTATGGCCTTTCAACTGGTATTCATTTAAATATAGTTTAAAAATCGCTCTTGGTAACGGGAATCAAACCCTGAACCTGTCACGAATCCTGGTTGGATCGATGGTAGAGAATATGGAGTGGTAATTCAAATGTACAGGGTAAGGTTCCCGTGTATAACTGAATACCTGTCCAACGTAGCCTGAAAGTTTGACTACCCTATATCTTGATTCACACGTTCGCTGTAAATAGGAAGCAAAAGCTGGCTCATTGGCGCAGTAATTAACACGCTGTATGTTGACCCATGATTCATTGCAACGCTAACTAAAAACAGCTGATTATCAACATATTTTATTTTCTAGTAGATAAACATATATTTTAAATCATTATACCGATGGATGTTTACAAATTTTAATTTTTGTCGTGGCACAATCCAATACATCAATACAAGCTTTACATTAACGGGATATTTCAAATCTCCTCACAATGGACAACGAAGCTGTCTGCTACCTTCTAGCTCTACAGCACACGCGTTGACAAATGCGCATGCTCACTAATTTGAATAGTTGGGTCAGAGAATTTATTGATCCTCCTGTGCCGAACATTTCAGACAGAGCGAACAAAGTAGACATGAGTTGAACTTTCACGAAACAGCTCACACCGATTAGGCAGAAATCTTATGATTGGCTTGGAGCTCGTCACGTGACTACGTTTCTGTTCTGCGCTAGTTTTTCGGTGAGCATGTGAATCCACAGTAACAATGTATGGTAATTGGTAACTATATATTCGAAACTTGACCGGATGTAATGAAGGGTTTTTTTACCCCTAAATTGTTTACCATTCTCCCTACATGTAAGTCTGGATGCATTTCTTTACATTTATTTTAAATTATGTCTTCCTCATTCTTACTACATTGGCATGATTAATATTATACGCATATGGATCCAGAGGTTGGGGGGAAAAATCAATGTAAGGAGCACCCACTTCAGTGACAGAATGGTCTAAGGCAGGGATGTGGCCTTTTTAGATGTTCGATGTCTTTTCATCGTTTATAAATTATACATTCTCAAACTCAAGCTATATTCCTAAAATAGAATTAACGTAAATGTTTTGTTAACTTTTGAGATATTAATTTGTAGAACTTTATTCTGGAATGATTTTCTATTAGATTTTATAATCCATATTACATGCTGATTTATATATTTAAGTTTGCTTGCATATTAAATATTTACAGATACACTTAAAAATTAAACGAGATACATGGAAAACCAACTCAAGGAAATGGTAAAAATCTTTCAGTCAAATATTGTATCATATATATATAAAATGTATTTATTATATATTCATAGAGGAACACTTTTTTTTACAAAAGTGTAATATATATATTACACTTTTGTAAAAAAAATGTTCCTCTATGAATATATAATAAATACATTTTTTTTTAAATCGAAATTTTTCCTCGTTGAATAAAAAGTAAAAGTGTAGAATAAAGCTGTTTGCTCCTTATGGGTTCCTAAACAGACATCTTATATTTATATTAAGTCTGTCTTCATAATTTTGGCAAAACCTATTGTACATGATATGTGCGGCCTTATGAGTAATACCAGAAATTACACGTGGCCTTCCAATGCCTGAAGGTCCCCCACCCCTTGTCTAAGATGTCCCTTTCTTTTTGGACTGTTCTACTGATGATGGGGAGATCCAGGATCAAATCACAGTCAAGTATACTAAAGATTTCTTATATTTTTTTTCCCACTCTCTCTACACGCAAATTGGGGTAGATTAACTATTAAAATGATTCCTTACTTATCCCTACCCCATTAGATTAAATTATACTATAAGCGAACAGCCTTGTCAGCTGTTAATACGTGGTGATAAGAAATATATATCAGGAATCAGGATGAACCAGTACTAGTGTAAATATGCTGATCAACACTCAAGACTCGATCAAGGGTCCTCTGATCCGCAAGTCATAGCTCCAACAGCTACTTAGCCACTGGGACCAACTTTAAACGCACTTTGCTGAGCTAAAAGTTCTTCCTGTCAAGTATTCCTGACATTGACACTCTGAGGGGAGTAAAATTAATATTTCACTGACCTTCTACAATCGAATGAGCTTCAAACCGGTGATATCTCCAATAACAGGATCCTAGGCGCTAATTAGAAGACACGGAGCTTGTGCAATGTGATTTGTTTGGTCATACTTTGGTGGGTTGTTCTAATTAATGTTTAGATGGGATTGATCTCACTGTGAGCTAGTACCTATAAGATAGCGAGAAATTAAAAAGGGGAAAATTGCGCCCTCCTATCAATCACCACACCATTAGGTGTGCACCCCACACACTCTTTTACACACTTACAAAACAATTACGCCCAGGGACCTTAAAGTGTATGAAGAATCCGGCTTAGATTCAAAAAATGGAGTAAAAGGTCGTCAATAATTAGTTTGGTATATTCAATTTATTTGTTCACATCAATTACTTACAAATATATACTAATTTTTAGTTCATTGAAAAACCTATCCTAACCTAAACAACAGGCAAAGAGACAGGTGCGACGAATCGATGTTCTTTGACCGCCTCAAGACCTCATGATGTGCGATGAGTCGATTTGAAATACCCACCCTACTAAACACGCCGGTGGAAATGGTAAACTCGTGAGGAAAGTGAGAAAAGTGCGCCCACATGACCTTGTTAAAATTATTTAGATGAGACAGACAAGGTCATGTGAGCGCACTTTTCTCACCTATTAGTGTGATGATTCATGGGAGGGCGCAGTTTTCCTCTGTTTTTTGGAAGGGGTAGTTTTCCCGGGTGCAATTTTCCTGAAACCGATAGACTGGATTGCTTGTGATGGGAAGGTCAAGGTTAAAATATAATCGATTGCACTTAAGGCTATTTTACATCCTCCATATATAACTGTGCTTTTCCCATCTCTTTTTCTTTCAAATGACTGTGAATCTTATAAACTGCCCTCATCATTCATATCCATAAGAATAAGTATTTAATAAATTTAGTTTCAAATGTACCAATTAATACAAGTAAAAAAGGTTTTCATAAACATTTATAAAATACCCTTAAAATGTTTAAAAATTTAACAAAATGTTGTCTGAAACCTTAGCACTCTCGGTAGTGAGTCTGATTACTGATCTAAAAGTGTCGTGTTTGATACCAATAATAATAATAATATTTAGCACCGCGTCTTACTACCCGTTTGGGTTATACGCTTTAAGTACTAATTACTCAAATGGATTAGGAATTGGAGAGGTTTAATTAGAGGAAGTGAACCCGCATTTTAGTGGAGGGAGAGTAGAAAACCATTTAGGAAAAACCACCCCCAGTTCACCCGACCGAGATTCGAACCTCGATCTCCCCGTCCTCAGCGGTCGAGCTCAACACGACAAGCGCGTTAGCCAACTACGCCACCGAGGCGGGTTGTTTGATACCAGACATAGCCAAAAAATGTATCATTGATGAAATGTATTCTCCTTCAATAACGATTAATTACTGACTGGGGACTGGGTGTTGTGTCTGTTCTAGATTCAAGTTAGTTTAAGTTAGTTTATAATTCGTGTACTTATATAATCAGTTGGTTCAGAAAGTGAACGTTAACAGCTCTAATAAAAAAAAAAGAGCGAGGCATCCAGTAATTTGGTTATTTTTGTAACTCGAACTCTTCTTGAACGTGAAGGGTTGTATTATTATTATTATTATTATTATTATTACACTAAATCCCAAGTATAATATAAAATATATTATGTACACCGGGATTTTGAATCCTTGGTTATTAACTTACAAAGACAGCATCTATGAAACTCTCATAAATTCATCCCTGTTGAATGAGGAATAGTTGGTTAAGTGGGACCACGGAGAAAATAAGCGTGAAGGATTTTAAACCGTCTACTTTAATATTTAAAAATAGGGCCCTTTCTAAATAAATGGCGTGAATATATTTAAGCTCTGGCTCTTGGTATTTACATGCTCTATTACAAAAGGATTACTTTCTCGAAAACTATTGTAAATATGTTGGTTTAATTTTACTCGTGATTAGGGAATGTATAACAAAAGTATAATCAAAAATCGGTGACCTGGTGGTCTAGAGGTAAGGTGTCAGACTTCTGTGCTAGGGTCCGGGGTTCAATCCTCGGTCCCGGCACAGATTTATTTGATTACCAAACCCTTTCTTCCCCTCTGACAAGACTTGTATTATTCACAATTTGTAAATGGGTGGAATGCAAGGCCTCCACCGTGGTTCAGATCCCACGTTAAACTGTAGGTCCTCAATTTCATCTCATAATACAATTTCATCTCATAATCACCCTACCATTACACATTAGAGTAATTGCGTATAAACCGAACGGGTAGTAAGACGTGGTGCTAGTAATAATAATAATAATAATCATCATCATAATAATAATATAACAAAAATTGAAAAAATAGCTCCATATTGAAGTACACCAAAGTGAGCTTGATTTCCCTAATCTACTGCGAGAGTAGTATGTTAGACTATGTAGCCACCGATGCGGGTCTTAGCTTAGTTAAAATATAAATTAAAACACAGTGATGTTAATTATGCAGGGTGATCAGACGGAATACTCTTAGATCCCCTCACGGTGAAGAAACACAAGAGAAGAATGAAGTTGAACGCAAAATGAGTGACAAGATACACTCAACTCAACTTAAAAAGTCAACAACAAAAGGGCCTGAAGGTAAAAAATAATCATTTTGAGTATCGCTAGAAACACAAGATAAAAAAACTTTTATTTTCTGATTGAAGTATCATGTCGCTTCACAAGTAGGGGAGGTGATAGGACTGGGAGATGTCTGGAAAAGAGTGAAAGGAGGCGATGAAGACGACAAAAGTGATGAGTTTGGCCTAGTTTGAAAGTGACAGTCTTAGCTCAAGGCATTCCCTTAACTTTCTCTTCCGAACGTTTGAAAATACCTACAACCCTAATCTGCCATTTTCACTATAGCCAGGTATAGTTGAGCACGACATTTGTTTTTTTATTATCCCCCCCCCCCCATACCTTACCACCTGTCGATCTCGTACCAAATTTAACTACGCTAGAAATTAGGTAGAATTTATGAGAAATGAATTGGAACTTTCTTTGAGGGATAGGGGACACCGTTTAGAAATTAACACCCTCAGTACACACAACCTATAATCGAGCCCTGATCTCATCACAGGCAATCCAGTCCAACACGAGACTGACGCGTAAGACCACGCTATCATCGAAGTAGGTAAATAAAAAATAATAACTTCAATTTCATCCACTTCGATGGCCGCATGGTCTAAGCCGCTACTCTGGCAGTAGACTAGACTACCAGTGATGGGGATATCGAGGTTCCAATCTCGGTCGGATGTAATGAGGGTGGTTTAAAAAAAAATCCACTCTACTTCCACGTAAATGTGGGTACACTTCCTCTAATTGTAACCTTCATAATCCCTTAAACCATCAGCGTAGTTAGTATGTACAAATATAACCCGAACAGGTAGTACCATGCGGTGCTTTTAAAAAATATTAGCAATGGCATTATAGTTACTTGTATTTAATAGCTTTTTTACTTTGTTCACACAAGGGCTATTAAAAAACACTTTGATTAAAATCTCGGGACTAGGAATATAGTTCAAATTATTTGCTACAGTATCATCGGAAGAGTCGTATTGTTAAACACAGTAAAACAACATATAAAACCCACCCTTTGTACACTAATCAGGTAATCTAACCTTGACCTTCCCGTGAACGGTGACCAAGCAGACCACAACGGCTACTTGTTAATACATACTATTGGTGCTAAATAGCTCTTTAAGACAAAACTAATAAATAACTACGTAGAATAAATAAAACTATTGGTGCTAAATAGATCTTTAAGAAGACATGATTATGTAAAATAAATATCCTGTATGTTCTAGAACTATGTCTTAAGAAAAAAAATCTTTCTTTCTCTGAAGCGTTATAGACCTCTAAGGGAGGGATTGGGATCGTTACCCTTTTAGAGTTTGAATAAAAAATAAACTTCAGCCTTATCCATAAACTCGATTAGAAATCTATTTTTTTTAGTACGGCATCTTAATACCCGTTCGGATTATACGCTTGTGTACTAATTACCCTCATAGTTTTAGGGATTAGTAAAGGCCCGTTGACACGATGTTAGTGGACTAATGCAAGTTTAGTGGTATTAGCGTACTAACATGCTAGCTGTGTTGACACGCAGTTTTCACTTGTATTAGTATCGCTTAAAAAACATGGCTGAAAATGAATTTGTCCTAACTGATCTCTATATTGGTGCAATTTTTTTTATCATTGCGTCTCATTCCTTGCTCGGGTTATTTATACGTATATATTAATTACGCTTATGTGTTAGGATCTAGAAAGGGTGAATATAGAATAAGAATGGATGGCCAAATAAATTACAATTTTTCAGAAAACGCAATGTATCATAATTAGATGACCTGTTTAAAATATTGTTTTATATAAACAACGTTAGTGATTAGTATGTCTCATATTTCTTAATTCCTTAATAGTTTAAAATGAATTTCAGTTGATCCCAAATAATTATTATACTATTTTTCTTGATTTGTTAACTCACTTAGCACACATGATAAATAAAATTAAACTCAAATAAGGTCAATAAATCCCAATACAACCATCGGTTGGGCATTTTTTTAAATAAGCCTAAAGCAGGATTTTCACGACCTGTTTTAAATTTTGGTATACTAATAACAAAATATTTTGTTAAATGGCTAGTCTTAAAATATCCCTTAAAAATAATAATTCATTCATTTGTAGGTGGTTTAAATATAAACTATCTGGTTAGCTATGCGATAATATTATGTTATTTATCTGCTAAAGTTTCCAAAGCAATTATACAAAGTGTTTGAAGTGTGTGGGCTGAACATTATTAATTAATACTTATAAAGATTGGTTAAAGTGTCAAATACGGAGATTGTAAAACGTGCCGAAGATTTCGCGTGAAAGCCGCCGGCCATTCATACCATACTTGCTGATAACGCGAATATTATGTTGCCGGAACTAATCACGGTACTACAATGTTTTATTATATTTTGTGATTGTATACTAAAAAAATTACACAGGCCTCGTTGATTGGTAGGAAATAATGGTTTGGTAAAATTATTGATAACACTTGTTTACCGATATTAAATAATATCTCTCACAAGGAACATTTTCAATATTTAAGTAGGCCTAAAATTTTATTTTGAAAACTTCTAGAGAATATGTAAACCTGATAAAACTTTACAATATCCTCTAGTGCAATATTCCTCGCATTCTTATCTTTACAAATTCGGTGCTTAAAACTGCACAAAAACTCATTCTTTTCGTAACATTCCACAAATAAGTGTCCCCCGCACAACCAATTTTTTAGTTGCCGCCATTTTGAATTGTCTACTTGCATTAGTAAAGTTGGAAGGTGACCAACTTTTTCACTTGCAAGTGGACTTGTCTGTTAGTAGCTTGCTTGTCTGTTTACACGGTGCAAGCTGTGCGCGCGCAGCCAAATAGTGTACTTGCATTAGTCAACTAATACCGTGTCAACGGGCCTTTAGTTTATACTTAAAGGAAGTGTACACATATTTGCTTGGAGGGAGAGTGAAAGACTACTTTGGGAAAACCACTCTCATTACAACTGACCAAGATTCTAACCTCGATCTCCCCGTCAGTCAGTCTATTCAAACACGAGAGTAGTGCGTTGGACCATGTGGCCACCGAAGCGGGTGCTAATAAATATTTTGTGTCATGTGGGCCCTGATTTTAACCCTAAGAATGTCCCAAACATACTAGATATATATAGATGAAAATACGCAGGAAAATAAAAAAGGGCTCTATATTTTTATAGCTTGGGACTGCTTGTCTAAATAATCTTTTCAAATGTATTCAACCATTTGTTATAAGCGGCGATAAAACCTACACATAGTAAACATACCCGTCCCTTGTTATGTAGAGTGTCGCCAATGTTGTCAGAGAAATATCGGGTACGCAGTGGCTTGTTGCCAGAGATGATTCAGAGGAATCTCACCCCCAAATATTAGAAAACAAATATTTCTTTAAGTAGCCCTAAATATTGTGGAGTTATTTTCTTATTAAAATAAAGGTTTTAAAAATATGTTTTAGTACCATTTTTATATTAATTTATATTAGTTTCTTATAAATAAAATTAAAAATAAGCTAATTAAGAAACTATTAATAATGGCTTGAATGGGCTATATATATGTGTTGCGCAGTTTTTGGAAAGATTATCCAGTACTAATGTACCACTTTCCAGGGGACGCCCGAGTGTACTAATAGTACATCCTTTCCGTGGAGGATCTTTCATGTCCCGATAAGATGAGATGATGGTGATAAAGATTATGCCGGAGTGAAGCAGTTGAAGAACTTAACCTAGCTTAAAACTTATTAATAAAACCCGGTGACAATGGAAACTATTCCCTTTTCGAGAAATATCCACCGGTACAAGCTGGGAATTGAAAATGAGGATATATAAATATAATTCAAAATGAGGATATATAAATATAATTGATCACAGTTTGGGCTTACAAAGCCAAAAATTATTTTTGTTTTCTCATATCAAAAGAAATGATGTGTGCCCGAACCCAAAACAGTGGACTATACAATTTTGTCTCTCTGTCTGTCTGTCCCTGGAAACAGATCTGGAATGTTTGATCTATTTTGTTTAAACTTAATATTTATATCACTAATAATGTATGTTTATTTTTCTAAATTAAATGAATTTAAAGGTAGTTTATTTAGGAAAATTTAAAGAAAAATTGTTTTTTTTTAAATTGACCTTGAAGATTGGGTTCAAAATGATTATCTGGCAATAAATTGTTTATGATAAATAAAAATTTATATTTATTTTATAGATTAAAACTAAATTTAAGCTAGTTTACGTATGAATAATTTTTAAAAATTTGAAATTTGTTCAAAATATTTGAGCAACTTTTTTAAAATTTGTATAAAAAGAGTGTTGATTGTGAATAACAAGATTGTGTGGCTGTTTTAATGTGGAAAACTTACTTAAGAGTTATTTACTGAAAACTTATTATTAAAAAAAATGTCAAGCTATACTACACTATAATTTATATATATATATTAAGATTGTGTTGTACCATTTATTAGTCTTTCTGTTTAGAAGTGTAATTTTTGAAGCTTTTTTCATCAAGACCACCCACTCGGATTAAACCCGTAAATATTAATTACACTAGGGTCTTAGAAATTAAGTTAAAATTTAGAGAAAATATACTGTTTTCTTTGAGGAAGAGTGGTAAACCAATTGCAAAAAAATACCTCAGTTCACCCTACCAGGATTAGAACCCCGATCACGGTGTATTCTGAAAAACAGCCTATTGTGATAGTAATGCCCTAGACCACGTGGCCACCAAAATATATTCCTTTTCTAACTAAATTAGTTATAAGTTAAGAGTTGAAAAACTTACTAAATTATATTACGTACAGTACATTCTTTGGTTGAAATTTGTTGATGAATGGTGTAAGTAGCTACAAATTCTCTTAATAAAGATATGAAGACTTTTACATTATAATGAGGAGCCCAGTTGTAACTTTCCAGCAATTGTAGAATAATTAATTTAAATATATAACGTGTTTTAGGACGGGGAACTATAATGAACTTTCACCACAGAGACCATACCTGTTTTTTTATGGAGATGATTTTAAATTAATTTGGTTATTTTATTTGATAAATACACAAGCTATAGTAAATTGTTTAGATTTAAATAATGTAGCCACTATTATTTTCAAAAATCCTACCGTCACACTATGGTATTCACCCATTCATCCTCCAAGGTACAACTTCCAAGCACCCAAGGTTTCCATTTGACCTTGAAACTCAAACCATAAGCTATATAATCCAGCCACTTAGATTTTAGGGTCAACAATTCCAATAAGCGACCACCAACATGTTAACGTGTCCAGTGGTATCGGCGTTCATAACTACGTGACAAATAGGATTCCCTATAGTATCAGCAAACAAGCTAGTCGGCCATTAAGTTTGGTCATCAGAAGTGGGATTGATGAATACACCTGGTATTACAGGAGGCAGTTTAACAAATGGGATTATAGATAATGGGAATATAGGAGATGCCCAGTTACTGTTTTGTAATTAAAACAAAGAAGAATAGTGGTAATTTGATTAAAAAATAACTAGGGCGAAGTTTCTAAGAATTTTTATTTTTAAATCAATGCTTATACTTTACGGAAACTTGACTTAGAAACATTTGCTATGTATGTAATCTAGATTTATATTTTTTATTATAGATTGTTTTCTTAGCTTTTGTTTGCAAAACATAATTATGTATCTGAATATTTAAATCATATTAATCCTAATTTTATCATAAAAGGTGTACTTTGATGAATGATGATCATCTTTGACTAAGTGTCTGCCTGTTTCTTTGCTTTGCTGTGTCTGTGTTGATAAATGTTGACTTATTAAAGTAGTCTCGTTAAACTTGCTACATAAACTAGTGAAGATTGGAAGTCTTATAGAATGGAACATGCACTCACATATTTCGTTGGTAGATCTCGCAAAATATTTTCTTACTTTATGCTTAGAGCTTAAACAATGCTACTAGCAACCAATCATCTACCTTCTTAGGTGGCCACGTGATCTAACGCGCCACTCTCACAGTAGACTAGACTGTCGATGACGGGGAGATCGAGGTTCAAATCTCAGTCGGGTATAATGAAAGTGGATTTTCCAAAATGGTTTTCCATTCTCTCCGCATGCAATTTTGGGTACACGTACTATAGATATAACCTCTATAATGCCTAAAACCATTAGCGTAATTAGTAAATAAGCGTATAACCCGAACAGGTAGTAAGACGTGGCGATAAGAAAAAACTAAATGAGCTACATTTCGGTTATTTTATAACTATTTTAAATACTAAGTGTTAATTTTGAAATACTTTAATTTATTTTTGTATCTATAAAGTTCTATATTTAATAAAGCAATTTTTGAATATTTTACTTTTTCATGATAATATACCAATGTGGTTTTACGTTTTCTGAAAATATCGTTTATAACGTTTGAAATAATACACGAATATCGAGTAATTTTTTTTTAAAAAAGCTCTCAACGGGCAATAAGAACCTTTCAAAATTTGCTTTATTCATATTATTAAGGTTTATGTTAGAGACTAACTCAATTGGAACTCTGTTATTTTTTTATTTATTTTTTATTTTTGTATTTATCTGAGTGTGGGTCTTTCTCTGCTATAACTTTTCTATTTATGAATGGTTTCAACAAAACTTGGCACACAAACGTAACCCTACTAAGACCTTTCCTCTTTGCATTTTATATCGCCTTTCGTACCATCGTTGCGAGACTAGGGGTGCTCAAAATGACAAATGATACGTATTCATTCATAATTTTTGGCGAATAAAACAGTATATTTCATAATGTCCTAGATTTTAAAGTATAATTTATATTTCATTTTGTGTCATACAAATTTCCTACGTTCATTGTAATAATTTAAATAAAGTTATTTTGGTTTTATTTTGACAAATTTCTAGCCAGAAGGGTGCCAACATTTTCACTAAAATGTTGTTTTATGCTGGTCAGTCATAATGTAAAATAAAATATGGTACTATATCCAGGTTTTCTAACAGATGTTCTAAAGATCCCTAGGACTCTGTAGAGCTGCTTCAAGGTTTTTGAAAACTGTTTGAAAATGATTTATGATTTTAGTTAGCGACGAATTGATAGTGAATTTATATTAATCTATAAAACAAATACATATAAGTAAAAAATTAAAAAGATTGTTATAAGATGGCTTATGGTCATTAAGCAGTCATTTAAAGTAAAATAAAAGTAAGATTAAATTGAGGTATTTACAAGGTTGTGATAAAAAATGTTCAACAAAAGTATTACAAAATATAGATCTTGAAAAAGTACTGTACATATATGAAAGGGAATTATTTTGTAAAATTAGTAAATTATAAACACATTGAAGAAATGAAACATGTTAAAAATAGCATTGATAATAATAAGTGATAAAACAATAAGTTGAAGGAATTCAACAACGTTTTTGGTTTATATATTTTTTTAGGTTAAATTATTAATTCTTATCTATGAATGATATAAACAATTGAAAAGGCTATTGATGTATAGAGTATATGATGGTATATAGTTTATTATATAAAATGTTTAAGTTAGAAAGAAAAGTCTCCATAGTGTGAGCCAGCGAGCGAGCTATACCGATCAAACCCGTCTCTGTGGCGTAGTTGGCTAACGCGCTTCTCGTGTTGAACTCTACTGCTGAGGACGGGGAGATCGAGGTTCGAATCTCGGTCGGGTGATCTGGGGGGGGGGGNTCCACTTTCCCTCCACGTAAATGCGGGTTCACTTCCTTTAATTCAACCTTCCCAATTCCTAATCCATTAGCGTAATTAGTACTTAGAGCGTATAACCCGAACGGATAGTAAAACGCGGTGCTAAATATTATTATTATTATTATTATTATACCGATCAAGTGGCCACTACTATTAGCGATTATAGTGCCAACATTGGCGGATAAAGGCTGTCGTGCTGTCAGCACAATGAGCCCTCCGCCATTAATGTCAGTTTTCTAATACGTATCTGATAATTATGTATTCAAGTATCTCTTCATTTTTACTCATGAGGCTGAGTTTTGACCCGATACAGAACCATTATTTCACATATATATATTTTTGGAAGCGCTGGGAATTGAACCCGGGAAATCTGTAGCCAGGAACTTTGACCACCATACCAAAAAGGCGGTTATTAAGTTAGAAAGATTGTATTTAAAATTTATTTATCCTTATCTGTGTTCCCTTTTTACTTTCTCATTATCTTACAGGTAGCGAAAGTATTGTGATCGTCAAAAAAAATCAAACTCAAGATTTTGATTAATTTCGAGGTTTCATGACCCCCCGAATCCGAAAAAGTGGTTTTTGAATTTCTGTCTGTCTGTCTGTCTGTCTGTACATCCAACTAAAGCCTAAACTATTTTACCGATTGGGATAAAACTTGTTATCTAGGGGTTTCAGAGAGTGGAGCCAAGGTTTTTTTTGGAATTGGATATCTAGCCCTAAAATTAAGGGTAGTTTACTTAAGAGCAAAAAGAGAAAAATTCGATTTTCTCAAAATCGGCTCTAACGATTTTGATTAAATTTCATTTCAAAGCATTTGTAAATATTTAAAACAAAATGGCTACCCTCAATATTTTGGTTAATTACTTTAAGGGCTCCGGTAAGATACGTAAATTTTCACCTTTTATCATATTTCCGAAACTATTTGAAATATGAAATTATTTATCATTGTAAATGTGTAGATTTATTTATGACTAACATATTTTATTCACAACAAATTTTTATAAAAAACCATAATTTTCAAGTTACATGAAATTACATACATTTTTCAACTTTTCGAACACCAAAGGTAAAGTATTGCGACCGTAAAAATAATCTAGCCTGAAATGTTGATGGATGTTGACGTCTTATAACCCACCTAACCCTAAAAAGAGGTATTTGCAATGCCGTCTGTCTGTGTGTCTTTTAAACCCCAAAATTAAGAGTATTTTAATAAAAAGAGTAAAGAGAAAAAATCGATTTTCTCAAAATGACCTCTAATGGTTCTGATTAAAATTCCTATCTAGGCGTTGATAAAGATTATAGATAAACTGGATATTTTAATTTTCCCATGAAAATGAATTTTAGGATACTTTACAGAAGCTGAAAATTCCGTAAATTCTGTATCTCCGCAACTATTTGAGATACTAAATCACTTATCATTATAAAATTGTATTACTATTAAAAATAAAAAGCTTTTATATGAAATATATTTTTATAAATCCAACGGTTTCTGAGATATTGACAAATATATTAATAACATTTTTTGAGCTTTAGTTGTGAAAAGATACTACTTAGGTTTAACGCAATAATTCTCTAATTCCATAGACTAAGAAATGGATAAGTCTCTCAAAAAGTGTATATTCTCTTTTTTTCAACCTCTTAGGAGAAATGTTTGTACAAAAAGTATCTATCTCTATCATTTTAGATTTAATAGTCAATATTTACCTATTTTATTGGTCAGAATTTATAACTGAGAAATTTAATAGCAATGCAATAACCATAAGATGTGCAACCCCTAATAAAGTGTAGAAAATTTTAAACTGGAACTAGACATTTTAATACGAAGTGTTGACCCATGGAGACTCAATATCAATATTTTTACTTTCTCGCTACCTTACAGTTTTGTGATCGTCATAAAAAATTGAATTCAAGATGTTGATGGATGTCGACGTCTCATGGCCCCCCAAACCCTAAACAGTGGTTTTCACCATGCCTGTCTATCCATTTGTCTGTCTGTCTGTACCTCGGGCTAGAGCCTAAACTATTTTACCGATTGGGCTAAAACTTGGTATATAGGGTTTTCATAGGTTTACCCCGAGAAATTTGTTGAATTGGATATCCAACCCTAGAATTTAGGGTAGTTTCCTTAAGGGCAGAAAGAGAAAAAAACAGAATTTATTAAAATATGCTTTAACGATTTTGATTAAAGTTCATGTCCAAGCTTTGATCAATATTACAAACCAAATGGATACTATCAACTTTTCGTCAAAATGTCTTTAATGGTTCCGATCTGATGCGTAAATTCTAATTTTTAAATTTAGCTTGTAAGTCTTTGAGATATGAAATTACTTATCATTGCATACATGTGGATCTATTTATATTAAACATCTTTTACTTGAAATGTATTTTTATAAAACCAAAAGTTTTCAAGCTATATACAAATATATATATATATATATATATATATATGTCTTTAAACTTTGCCAGCACTTTAAGGTAAAGTATTACGACCGTCAAAAAAAATCTAACCCGATATTGATGGATGTCGACGTTTCATGACCCCCCGAACCCTAAAAAGTGTTTTTTGTAACGCTATCTGTCTAACCCTTAAATTAATAGCACTTTACTAAAGGGTGAAAAGAGAAAAATTCAATTTCTTTAAAATCGGCTAAGAAGATTCTATCTCTCTCATTTTAGACTCAATAGTCAATAATTACCTATTTAATTGGTCAAAATTTATAAAAGAGAAATTTAATAGAATGTAATAACCATAAGATACTCCTTATTAAAATGGCGAAAATTTTAACTGGAAGTAAAAATTTTAATACAAAGTGTTGACCCTTGGGGACCCAATATCGATATATTTTATTGATCCAAATAGACAAATGAAGACGTTAATTCTTTAAAAATAAAATTATTAAATTTAAAACCCCGAATAAATAGTTTTACTTATGTTTAGCGCAATTTGTTCTCGGGTTTGCTAGTGTATATTATATTACGAATTTTGAGTAAATATCTCCATTTCTAAAAAAAAAAATGAGAGCGAGAAAGTTTGTGCAGAGTTCCGTACTATTTATTTAAAGTTAAATTGATTTAATTGATTGTGTGATGACTGGAAGAACTAATAGGCCTACATAGGTAATAAAAATGCATAGGAATCTCCTAGGAAAAAATGACCAGTCTTAAGACCTAATTAAACCTTAGTCCCAGAACAACAGCTTCTAAACAGAGTTGTAAATTGATAAAAGTTCATTCTTAGCCTAGAATCGACCAAAAGGTTGATAAAAGGCAGAATTTTAAAATTATCTTTCCGTTCGTCATCTCTTAAGATTTGGATACATATTTTTTTTTCTTTACGCTAATGGCTGCGTTAGCTGTACATATTATGACGACTAGTTTTGACGCCAAACGGCATCAGCAGTGGTTTTTAAAGTTGAAATTTGTTCTTTCCTCACGGCATTTTGCAGAGAAAAAAAAATGCTACCAATTTTATAATATTTATGGTACGTTTCTGATGGATACTAAGCAACCGACGAATCCATACGCTCATCACAGTATCCATCTTAAAATTTGAGTCAAGAATGATCCTAATTGAAAGATCATCCCAGATAGCTAAATGTTGGAACCATTGTCATGCTCATACAAATGTCCTTGATTCAGTTCCAATATGACAGTATGAAACAATATTTAAATGAACATAGGGGAATGGTATTAAATCTATGTATGGGTGCATGAATGGTATCCAACCAGACAGTTCCGCCGTCAGCTGTAAAGTCTAGGCAGCACTGAAGAGGTGTACTATAATACAACCCAAACAGGTAGTAAGACGCCGTGCTCTCTCTTCTTTTTTTTTAAAGAGGCATATTAGGGAAATTAGGGGTAAGGTAGTTTCACATTCTTTTTTCTCACTGAGCCGGAAAGTATTATAACTCATAATTCTGCCAAGCCCACCGGAATATATACACCAACATACCATACAAATGACATCTTCTCTTCATTCATCACAGGTAAATGATTATTTCAATGTATCTTTTTAACTAATAAATAAACAGCACGCTCATTAAAATGTGTTAAATACCCAATTAAATATATTGGAGGCTAACAATACGATAAGTTGTGCTGCCATATAATGTTAGGATTTCAACATGGAAATTTTAAAACAAGAATTTCCTAATTTACCTTTTTAGGTGGAGGTATAGGCTATGTGAGTTATGGATGGTATTTTTTGCAGTTTTTTTAATCAATACCTTTTTAACCAAAATAGATAAAATAAATTTCCAGTAGAAACATAGAATTTAGTTTTCTTCACATGATAATCTCAACAGTTGTTGAATATCTGCTATAGTGTCCTGGAATTCAATGAATTATTTTTCCCTTTGTTTAGATAGTATATCATCAATTGTTAATATTCTCATGGCATATATTCAAGAACAGTTGATATCACCATGCGAAGAAAATTAAACGCTTGCGTTTATAATAGAGAAATATTTTAAATTATTTTGTCCGTAAAATGTTTTGATATAAAAACTGCAAAAATAATTACTTATTCTCGCGTTCCATACACACCCAACCTAAGGCTTTTGGATCAATCTAATGGATTGCAAGTCGAGTTGCTAAAATAAGTTTAAAACATGAAAGTAATTTATCTTTGTAGACAATTTTTTTTAGTTAAATTGAACTAGTAGAAAAATAGAAATATTGTGAGATAATAATAATAATGTAATTATATAAGTTTTAAATTGTCAATTCATTTCCCTTTATATTTTGATGTTGTATATTGGTGACATATTAATATTGATATGTTAAAAATAAAAACACATCACGCTTTACTAACCAATCTGGTACACCCCCTCAATACTTTGGTAGCCACAGTAAAAATAATTAAAAAATTTACCCTTCCTTCACCTCTGACAAGACATCTTGTGAATGTGAGGAATGCCAGGCCTCCACCGTGGTTCAGATTCCACGTTAAACTGTAGGTCCTTCATTTCATCTCAGATTCACCCTACCATTGCACATTAGCGTAAGTGCGTGTAACCCGAACGGGTAGTAAGACGTGGTGCTAATAATAATAATAATAATAATTTAAAAATTTCGATAACGTTTGGAGCCAAATAGTTAAAAATGTATTCATGTTATAAAATATATATATTTTGGATAAAAATATTTTATAATATAATATATTTTTATTTTATTATTTAATATACGGTATGTTCATAATTCAAGTTTATTCTTGACGATCAAGGTGGTCTTGAGATAAAGCACTCACCTCGAAATTCGATGCTCGTGAGTTCAAACCCAGACGGGATAGTCGCATTTTTCTTGAGCGATAAAAATCCGTAGCAAAACTTCCTTCGGAGGGGAAGTAAGGCAGTTGGTATCATGCCAATTTGAAATGTAAAATAACCCTGGAATAAGTAAGTAGCTTTCCCGGAAAAATTGATAAGCCCTTTCACTCTCGCTCATAGAATTTCTCGTGTACTGATGTAATCAATTGGTAGAGAAAGTGCACGTTAAAACCTCAAATGAACAAATAAGTGTCTTCTTAACATTTAGTAGCTTAATAGATATTTGGTTTGTGTATAGGCGAGATTAGGTGAGTTCACATTGATTAATTTAGTCAATTATCTCGGAATTGTCAAAGCTAATACAATCTAAAACATCATCCTTGTAGAACAATGTTGCCACATCAATCACCCATTGTGTAATTTGCAGAGATCTTTCGCAATGTCCTTTCTTTTCATTAGTTTAAATAGCACTTTGGCTCCGTTTTAAACTTAAACTTAAAAGTTAAGACACATAGATTGCTCTAGAAATATATATATATAGATAATTTAATTTAATAAATTAAACCGTTATTGAGTTTATAGATGTATTCAGTGAAATTAAAAGTTAAAAAGTATGACTAGGATTTACTTCTGGTGAAAAACATATTGCCTTATAATAATCTTTAACATAAAATTAATAATGCATCATCAACTAGACTAAACACAAGTTGTTGAAAAGTCTAAAATATATGTATTACACTTTAAAAAAATGCGTTACAAAAATTTACATATCTACAATAAAGTAAGAACTGAACAAAGATTTAAGTTCAGATATGTTATGAAGTAAAAATTTTAAAATTTGAATTTAGAGGCTAACATCTGCCAATTGAATTTAAATGAAGTGATAGTGTATTGTTATTACAAAGACTGTGAGATGTAGAATATAGTATGGACAAAACAAGGTTTTAATTTCAAATATGTTGATAAATAGAAATTGTAAAATTAGAAATGATGTGGAATAACCTAAGTCTTATCTGTTTCATTGTCCCATTACTCCTTTGTGATAATCAGCAATGGAAAGATAATGTATTACTTCATTCCGACATGTTTCGGTATTTATGGTACCATACTCATAGAAACTGCAAACGAAATTAAAGGAGCATGAAGATAAATTTAAATTTAAAGTTATACAAGAGGTCTTGAGAACTACCGTTGCACCATTATGAATTCAAAAAAGAAAAATTACTAAACAAATTACTTGAATCTGTTTTAAACGTCAGCTTAGCACTCATCTCTCACTACTCAGACCGAGTGGTGTAGTGATCACCACTGATCACTATCTATCCAGTGGTAAATAATTTGGATAGAGTTTCAGAATCTATTTCAATCTCTGTTGAACTAGTCCACTAATCTCCGGAGTGTTTGGAGGTTCCTTGAATCTGGTCGGGCTCTGTTTGGCTAACTGCCAACTATCCAACCCATTGGCTGGATCAGGTGTCAACCAGACTAAAATCAACCCGACCTTAAACATCCAACTTATCACTTCTCCAAAAAGGAAAGTGGGGGAATGACCCAGACCCCACAACCTTTTACGACGAATTGAGTGTGAGAAATAGGAGGGGAGATGTTTCCAATCCCATTTCACAAGAGATCTAGGATATAATCTTTCAAGGCACCTCGGAGTAAGATTTACCGTTTTACTTGGCTTATAGACTAGCTCTTTAGTTGGGATATTAACAGAAAACAGATTTGGATTTATTTATTGACTTACTCTATAGTCTTGGGAGCACAGAAGTTAATTGGAGTACCTACAAAATAACACCCCTATGCCTATTTTAAGCAAGATATATTTAGTCCACCTAATTACACCCTATCCCTATCTTGATCTAGTTCTATCCAGTCCACCTCATTACACCCTAAGCCTATCTTGAGCTAGTTATATCCAGTCCACCTCATTACACTCTCCCTATTTTGAGCTAGCTATATCCAGGCCACCTAATTACACCGTATCCCTATTTTGAGCTAGCTATATCCAGTCCACCTCATTACACCTTAACCCCTATCTTGAGTTAGCTATATCCAGTCCCCCTCATTACACCCTATATACTACAGGTCTAGTCTAATGATATCATCCCATTCGTCTCTTCCCATTGGTTTTACCAGTCAATACCCTGAACAAGTTTCTATATTCTTCTATTCGCGCTGCATGCCCTGACGATCACAGCCTTTGAGATTTGATTATCCTAACAATGTCTTGTAATATATGCTGGGTATGTAATTCATCATTATGTAACCTCCTCCACTCCCAAGTGGCCTCATCCCTATTTGGACCAAATATATTTCAAAATCTCTCTTTTTCTAATATCCTAAATTTATTTGCGTCATGCAAGGTAAAAGATACCATGACATGTACTTACCAAATAAAATGTTAGATTTAATAAAAAGAAAGTTTTGTTTTTTCATCGCGTTTCGCTATTCGTTCGGGCTATACGCATGTGTATATAAATACAATATGTTTGGTTATGGGGAAGGTTTTAATTTAGAGGAAATGTGTACCCAAATTAGCGTGGAGGGAGAATGGAAAATAGCTTACGGTAAAACAACCTCAGTATATTTGACCAGGATTTGAACCCCAATCGTCCCGTTATCGACAGGCCAGTCCATTACGAAAGTGATTAATTAAACCATCTGACCACTGGAACAGGTAAAAAAAAAACTATTTCCTTTACACTTGGAATTGAAAGGAACTGAAATTTTATATTCAAATATCATATTATATATATATATATATATATTTACAAATATACATATAAATATATATATATTTGGATGTTTTTACACTGTACTTTTCTAGATGTCCAAGCTAGTTTTAGTAATGTATAATTTAAAGGAAATGCACTCATATTTGCATTGAGGGGATTTAGAATAAAACACCCTCACCAACATTCCTTATTACTTTTTTAGATTAATTTATGATCTTTCCTAGTACACTAAATAGCATCAATGATTTAAAGTTTATTTTTGATTCCATAATACTCTGCCTATTTATAGGCCTATTCTAAGTAAACACACATGACCTACTTTGTGTAATTTTTTTAAAAACATTCTGGTTATATTTACAGATCAGGGGTTGCATTTTTTCCGTTATGAAAAAAAAAATTAATTAAAATTTATCTTTAACTTGTACCTAGCAATTAATATGTGTGTCATTTTACACTTGGTGTTAATGTAATGATAAAGTGCCTGCGCAAAATACATACCTCAATATGACTGCACATTAAACTTTAACCCTTATATGGCGGACTTTTACGAATTTTTAAGAAATTTTTTCGAACATTTTCACTTATTTTATCATTATAATATTGCACGTCTGGGCTACATCATTCGTAGCCCAGTTGGTGGAAAGATCAGCCAGTACTAATGTACCATTGCCCGAATGTACTGATCGTACATCCTTTCTATGAAGGCACTTTCCATGTCCTGATGAGATGAGATGAGATGATGGTGATAGGGAGTATGAGTTTGTGGAACCAGTGAACACACTTAAATCTAACTTAAGCCTAATTAACCAAATCCTGGTAACCTTTGAGGTACTTCTCCTTTTAGAAAAAATAAAAATCACCCAAGGAACCAGCAGGGAATCCAACCCGGGAACCCAAGACCCATAGCCAGATGCACTGGTGCCGGTTATTTTGTCTCTCAAAGGTTTTCAACTATGCACACCTAGACACACCTTGAAGTTTTACCTCAACCTCTTCATCATCAAATAACTAAGCCAGACAACCTTGACATTTTGGTCTGCTTGCCACCAATGGGGTTCAAACTTTTTTCTCTTTTTTTTAATGCCATGTCTTATTACCTTTTCGGTTTATACTAATTATACTAATGCTTTAGGAATGAGGAAGGTTTTTAATTCATGGAAAGTGCATCCGTATTTGCTTGGAGGAAGAGTGTAAAACCATTTAGGCTAAAAACACCCTGAGTGCACCCAACCGGGATAGAACCACGATCTCCTAGTCTTCGGCAGTCTAGTCTATTGCGAGAGTAGCGCCTTATACCATGCGGGTCTCATATTGTTATGTATTATTAGCACCGCGTCTTAATACCCGTTCGGGTTATACGCACTTACGCTAATGTGTAATGGTAGGGTGATTGTGAGATGAAATGACTTTTTTTTAATGCCATGTCTTATTACCTTTTCGGTTTATACTAATTATACTAATGCTTTAGGAATGAGGAAGGTTTTTAATTCATGGAAAGTGCATCCGTATTTGCTTGGAGGAAGAGTGTAAAACCATTTAGGCTAAAAACACCCTGAGTGCACCCAACCGGGATAGAACCACGATCTCCTAGTCTTCGGCAGTCTAGTCTATTGCGAGAGTAGCGCCTTATACCATGCGGGTCTCATATTGTTATGTATTATTAGCACCGCGTCTTAATACCCGTTCGGGTTATACGCACTTACGCTAATGTGTAATGGTAGGGTGATTGTGAGATGAAATGGAGGACCTACAGTTTAGCGTGGAATCCGAACCACGGTGGAGGCCTGGCATTCCTCATATTGTTAAATTAGTTGTTTAAGATTGTAGTAAATATACTAAAAGCCTAATACCAATGTTATTTTGACTGAAGTAGCCGGCATTTGGCACATTTTAGTGAATATGTATGCTCTCTGCACTTAAGTTGACCGTAGGCAAGCTGCCAACTATGGAAATCAACTGTGCGAATGTGGTCCTAAGTGGTTCTGGTGTAGATTGTACCCTGGCAGCCTAGGTCAGAACCAAGCACTTGAGCCCTTCCTCCACTTGATAGAGGCAGTTAATTTTCTTTTAATTTATTTGGGGTATTTAACATGCTCTTTTTGAATCGACTGATTATATCAGCACACGACTTATAAACTAACTTAAATCTAGAACAGACACACACAACACCCAGCCGTTAATTCATCACTATGAAAGGGTAAACCCACATTTCACCAATGATGCATTATTCGGCCATCTCAGGAATTGAACCCGAGATCCTTAGCTCAGTAGACATTTATGCTACTGACTGATATTAGTGTCGGACAAAACGGTTAATTGGAAGGGACAATTTTCATTTTTCAATATTTACTGCGGAATTATTAGCTTGGACGTTTCAAAAGCCAAAATTAGTTATCAAATAAATTACAATCTCCTGTCGTGACCAAAACTACAAATTATTGTTTTTATTTAAAGAAACTTAAAGAAAGTTCCCTAATTATATTAATTCAATATAGTAAATGCGATGGAAATTGTCCATTAAAATTAGTTAGTTGTTTTAAACCCTAAAATATCTATGTTAGTAAATTATGTATCCATTTTGGCATGGCCATGTTTTTAAATAATAAGCCTCATTTAACTGCTGCAGGACCATTAAACGTTTACAATAAAAATCAGTGCTTCAGTAAACAGCCCTTTTATTATATTAGTCCTATTCATTAGGCATTTAAATTTTTAAACAGAAAACAATGATATAATTAAAAATTACATCTTTTTTTTAAGAATCTTGAAGCTTGTTCAGGGTACTGAATGACAAACCCAATGAGAAGAGTCCGTTGTGAAAACTTAGGCGCAAATGGGAGGATAATATTGGAATGTAACTGAAAGATATAGGATGTAAGGAGTTGGACTGAATATAACTAGCTCTAGATAAGGCTAGAGTGTAATGAGGTGGACTAGATAGAACTAGCTCAAGATAGGGATAGGGTGTAATGAGATGGACTGGATAATACTAGCTTAAGATAGGGATATGGTGTAATGAGATGGACTGGATAATACTAGCTTAAGATAGGGATAGGGTGTAGTGAGGTGGACTGGATAAAACTAGTTTAAGATAGGGATAGGGTGTAATGCGATGGACTGGATAAAACTAACTTATGATAGTGGTAGGGTGTAATGATTTGGACTATATAGAACTAGCTCAAGATAGGGGTAGTTGGCATGCTTTTATGAGTTTGGTAGTGAATTTTCGAGTTGGCATAAAATAAGTAAGTAATTATTTTTCTTTTGAAAGTCAAATTCTTAAAACATTTTATACAACTCAAAAAAACATTCATCTAGATTCAAGCGCGTTATTAAAAAGTTTTTATAGGTAAAAGTATATGATCTATTTCATATTTACCTGTTTAAAGTTAAACTCAAATATTTGATAAATCTTAAAATAGACTTGAACTTGTGCAAATTTTAATATTGGACTTCTAAAGCTATATCTTTTTTATTTTTTTATTTGAAAGGATAGTACACATAGTATTTCAAACATCCTGAGGGAACCGGGACGGTAATATTTTCCACACAAATTTACGAGCTCAAGTTTAGAAGCAGGTGCAAGCTAGATCTTCGAAAATTCTTTGATGGTACACTAGCTCGGAAATATTTTCACCGCATCATCTTTTTGATCTACTTCTCATCACCACAACGGTTGGGAATACGGAATAAATGTCATGCTCAGGCTGGCTTGCCGGTGATCGGGAGGTCGGGGTTTGAAACCTTTATCAATGAGCTGAAGGTGTTTTTTTAAATTAAAGTGATTTATACGCTTCCTCCACTCAAATTCGAGTACATTTAGTCTCAATTATAATTTCTTATTCTTAAGGAGTATGTTTTAATAAAAGTCAAGATTGGTTTTAAGGACTTTAACTACGTAGTGAATTATTTTGTATCTTAACTTGCCGCACTTAAACACTTAAAGCACTATCACACTTAAGAAACAATGTGCGAATTAGAAATAGATGAGGAAAAATCAGTGGTTAGTCCTGTGATACCTCTTGTTTTATCTGCTGTTATAATTTCTCTCTTCCTCTGACGAGTATAAATAGTCACACTCTGATGTGGGAATGAACAGCATTGTCTTGAATTTAAATAGTATAGGCTTCTTGCTTTCTTTTTCTTGATAGACATAATTAATGCTTTCATGGATTTTTTTATATCAATCCCAGCAAGAAGATTCATATAGGTGTGACACCCACAGATAATCTGGAAGCGTGTGTAAAGAACAACCAAGTGATCACAAGAGAAAACATAGTTTTATTTTAATTAAGTTAAATATAAAGGTAATGAAGATAAATTATATATTTCAAAATTGGCATAGAGAGCCAATTTGTAGTCTGGCAATAAATATCAATTCAAGATGATTAAACCTAATCATAAATATACATAATATTACATAAGATATAAATTATCGACAAACTATATAAATATGAAATATCGAAGCCATAAAATTTACTTTAAATAAATATATATAATAAATAATGTATTCTGTCAAAGCAGACACAAAGATAGTAAAATAAAGTGGTTAAATCAATGATATATAAGTTCCAACAATTGCCGTGGAATTCTATACTCGAGTAACAATGGATAATTTACTTATATAATTTACTTTGAAGTAAAAAATATGGTTCCTAAACTGCCGTTAGAATATATAAAACCTAACATGATAACCTAATTTTAATTAAATAAATATACAATAATTTACGCTATTAAAGCACGCATACTTTATTTTAATAACCTCCCTGAAACTCGTAAAAATAGCGATGTAATCACTTATCTGAACTAAGTGGAGATGAGAGCGCGCCACAAATACACAAACAGTACTAACGTAAATCATGAATTCCCCTTAAAAACAAATATATTTGACTCTCGGCTCATCCGCGTCAAACCCCACCAGAAAACCCATCTATGAAATATGGTTATAATAAAGAAAGCCCAAACAATAATTTTGAAAAGTATCCTTCCCCATCATTTATATCCGAACAGAAATTTTGAATACGGTTTCCTAGCCCTAGTTTATATCGGCGCCCTCACCTTTGTGCAAGCCAGTGGTACAATGAGTGACGAGGTCGCCGTTCGGCTGTTGCCCGACTCAGAACATCTGTCTTGACAGTTACGCCAAGCCAGGTTGTCTGCGAAAGGGCTGATTTGTTGTTTGAGTACCGAGTCATAGTCCTGACTCTTAACCTCGCGAATGAACTTGATTACCAGATGAAATGGAACCGATGAAATGAGAGTGTAGAATAATACACTTGTATGATTGTGTCTCCCGACTCAGGATGTCCACCTTGACAGAAACGCCAAGCTAGGTCACCTGCGAAAGGGATGATCGTGTTCGAGTATAGAGTCACTGTCGTGACTCCTGACCTCGTGAATGATTTTAATACCTTGTACAACAGTTGTATAATTAATAACATTGTGAGGTGAAATTGGTGATAGTGAATGATTGCGCTGGGTCTCGGGATTTGGGGAGGATTTTCTTGGCTGGGATGTGGGAAGGTGTGTATAAGGTATGATGATGAGATGTTGATATTTCGTGAGTCGATTTCCGGGAAGAGGATCGAAAGGTTAAACTTGACTGTAGGGATTAGATTTGACACGGATGGTTGCATATCCATTCCTCATCAGGGGTCGACCACGGCGCCAGGATTATCCTCTGGCTCGTAGAGAACCTAGTCAGTTGTCCCTGTGGAGTCCGGCGGTGGCAAAGGTAATAAGAGTTGCTTGTTGGGTAGGATTTTCTTTTCTTGGGATTAGGAGTGAGGTGGATACATTTCCATTCACCATCTGGGGCCGCCCCCGGCGCCAGAATTATCCTCTGGCTAGTAGACAACCTAGACGGTTATCCCAGTGGCGTCCGGCCGTGACTAAGGTTGTAATGGCATGAAATGAGCGACTTGTGAAGGTCAGGTCTGAGGTTGGAACAAGGATGGGATAGGTGGGTTGTCGTCGATCCCGTTGTTCTGGCGTAGTCGATTGTCGATTTGGTTAGTTCCTAATCTACTATGAGTATTTTATTTTTTAATATTTATAACTATATATATATAATTTTTTTCTTCTTCTAGAACTAAGACTAGGGATTTTTTTTAATTTTTTTTTTTAAGATGATGATAATAGACACTTAGTTAGTAATGATAGAGCTCTCCTACGCTAGCCGTGGTCTCTTGTAGCGTCTGTGCTCAGCAGGGTCGTAACGTACTAGTTCCCGTACTATGTCGTTTGTGTGTGTGTCTGCCAGTTCGTATAGTTTTTTGTTCCTTTCCCTGTATGTCTTGCAGCTGTCTGCACTTGGTCATTTCATGTAGGTCTGTTTTTCTAGTGCGCCAGGGTGCTCCAGTGATAGTTCTGAGTATCATGTTTTGTGTGATTTGTAGTTTATCCGTGAGGTGTTTGGGTCCGTAGCTCCATAATGCGCAGTGGTACAATATAACCGGTTGTATCATTGATTTGTATAAGAAAGTTTTGGTGTGAATGCTTAGTTCCCTTTCTTTGAATAGAGCGTACAATTGGACATATCTCCCAGTGGCTTTTTTGTTCGTATCCTCTATGTGACTTTTCCAGGTTAGTTTTGAGTCTATTGTAGTGCCTAAATATTTTGTATCTTTTTTAACAGGTATTTCTGTGTCGAATAAAGTGAGTGGCGCTGGGAGTTGTTTGTATCCTCGGCTAATAATCAGAGCTGATGATTTCGTAGGATTAACTTTGATCCTCCAAGTCGTGAACCAAATTTGTATTTCTACTAAATACCTCTGCATTTTTAAACTGGCAAAATTTATGTTTTTATAGATGGTGTAGGCCATGGTGTCGTCAGCAAAGAGTCGTACTTTATATGTGGATGGTTCGGGATGTCTGAAGTATATATGCTATAAAGGTGTGGTGCTAGTGCAGATCCCTGGGGCACCCCAGCCCTTATGTCGTGTACTGGTGACTTTGCTCCGTCCATGACTACCTGAAACTTCCTTCGAGCAAGGTAACTGTCCATGATGTGGATGATCCATTGTGGGTAGTTGTATTTAATTAGTTTTTGAATTAGTCCTATGTGCCAGATTCTGTCGAATGCTTTTTCAACGTCAAGAAATATTGCTACGGTATGTTTTTTTTCTTCAAATGCTTTTGTAGCGTCCTCAATTAAATTTAGAATGGGGTGGATGGTAGAGTGCTTTTTCCTGAAACCAAACTGCATTTTGGGGATGATCTCGTTTTCTTCACTAAATTTGTTTATCCTTTTTTAGTACTAATTTTTCAATTTTTCAAATAGTTTGCTCAAAGTGGGGAGAAGACTAATCGGCCTTTTGTTCTGAGGGAACATTGGGTCCTTTCCTGGTTTAGGAAGCGTTATTACTCTCGCCAGTTTCCATACGTCTGGGAAGTGACAAAGTGTAAGTAGAGCATTGTATATTGTCAGTAACGTGAGTAGTGCCCTCGGTGGTAATTCTTGTAGTGTTTCGTTTGATAGTCTGTCGTGGCCTGGCGATTTTTCTTTTGGGAGTTGTTTCACTGTGTAGTTTAATTCTTCGGGTGTTAATGGGTCCACCCGTGACCCTATTGATCTAAATAGATATTCCCGTACTGATCTGTGTGCGTCCCTAACGAAGTCTGCGTCTCTAGGGTTTTGGTTTGGTGTAAATTGTTTCTCCAGAGTCATGGCTATGGCCTCCGCTTTCTCTGAGCTTGTATAGGCCATACCGTGCTCTCCGGAGTGACGAGGTAAACAATACAAGCCATTATATAGTAGATACAGCCTACACATATTCTCATAGGAGGGGGAAAGCAGGGTGGAAACAAAGAACAAACGGAAGGGAGAAGACTAGCGCTCTCGAAGCTTAGCGGCCAGTCCAGTAACTACTCGAAGTTTACAAAACATCCCAGATGGTGGAACCCGAAACGATCTTGGCCATGTTAAGTGCTTGTTTATTGTGGGCCGGGCTTTGATGACGAGCGAGGCGCTGACCAGTCTCGTTTCAGTCGAAATTGTTCAAGACACGGGAGAGGATGTCTTAGTGTGTGTTAGTGCTCCATCAGACGGAAAGAAGCCAGGCCGGTGTTGGTGAGTGTTGTAATTCCATATTACTGGGTGGTTTGCGTTAGATGTTATTTGTTTTAACATCGTTACACAGGCCACTATCGTGAATAATCCAGATAAACTAATCTGTTAAGATTCTTTTATAAATACGTTTACAATAAAACTACTTCAAGATAAAAAAAGGTTTTACAATATAAGACTCCTTTAAGAATTATTTAATAATTTATGGTTTTGATTTCAACGTTATATCTTTATAAGTCACTGAATAAATCGTAAAAAAATTATCTCTTGACTTTCCGTTACGTCACAAATAGGCAAGAGGTGGAGCAAAAAACAACAATCTTTACACTTGCCTACAATCTCTTGAAACTGTACGTACACCATTTTTATATCATATTATGTACCATTTTAAATATACCATTATTATTATTATAAATGATAATTACTCCAATGGGATAGGGATGAGGAAGGAAGCATTTCAGAGATAGTCTAGCAGCATTTGCATGGAAGGAGAGTGGACAACCATTAAGGAAAAACAATCTTCAGTAGAGCCGACCTGGTTTCGAACCTCATTCTTCCCTTCATCAATACGCCAGTCCAACATGAGTGACGCCTAAGACAATTCGACCACTTAAGCGAGTCAATTTTATTTAAGTCAGATGGAATCTACATAAGATTTCAATATTATTAAAACGATAATAATTAATTTCTCTTCACGAATATTATGAGGAGATAAAAATGAATCAACTCGTACATAGTTATTTTCAAAGATGTATTGCAAAAAAAAAAGCTTTTTAACTAGCATAATATTTTTCTTCTCACTTTAAAGTAACATAAGTTATTTATTGTATTATTTATATATAAATATAGATTTGTACATAAAATAATAATTATTAATATCAGCATCATTCTTCTAAGTACATGCCGCTGGCTACAAAAATGTTGGAGTCCCCTTACTTAATGAAATACAGTCATACGGAATTGATAAATAAGGGTACGCTCATTAAAACCCAAATCAAACTCTCAGGTCATCATTGACCAAAACAGAGCAGGATTATCCGTAATTCGATTGTGTCAACAGAAATGAGAAAGCATTCTTAAATGTAAGCCTATGTGGTTTCTCTGTATAGTTGCCATATTAAATAAGGATTTAGATTATTTTTTGCCCCACGTCTTACTACCTATTTGGGTTATACGCTTATGTACTAATTACGCTAGTGGGATATGGATTAGGAAGGTTTTATTTAAAGGAAGTGTAAACGCATTTGAGTGGAGAGTGTGGGAAACCATTTAGGAAAAACCAGTCTCAGAACACTTGATAGGGATAGAACTACTATCTCCCCATCAGTGCCTTAGACCATGAAGCCACCGAAGTGGATAAGGCTTTATATTGGACCAAAAGCAACTTCGGGATAGTATATAAATTAATCATTTGTTTTACTCTATACAAACTAACATATTTGGTAGCATACATGTGTAAACAAAATCAATCTAAATTTTTATAATTTTGAAATAAAAAAACAATCATTTTGTTGGAAATTGCATTTTGACTAAACCAATAATTGACTTGTATCCTTTAATTACAGTATTTACATTTAAAAAAACTGAAAAAATTAACCAATATTAAGAAATAATAGGGTTTTGTCTTCTTTAAATTTGCACTTTATAGTCAGCGTCAAGTCAATAACTAATAGCTTACAAACTCTATACAAACAATAGTACACAAGCTTGAATAATGGCCTTATTATTACTTTCATTCACAAGTCAGGGACTGCAAAATTAAAATTACAACAGTGAGTTTTTTGTCAACAAGAAGAATGCTCATGAACCAGTTGCCATATGTTATGTTTCCGTTTGAGCCTTTTATTGATTCAAACAATCATTCAAGTTAGTTGGTAAGTTACAGGTAGTTATTTGTTTTAGTTTTAATTTGTCACCGATATCAAAAAGTGAATATTTAAATAAGATTAGAAAAAGTATTATTTTTTATTTTTTAGTGAGTTTATTTAAGACGGTTTGATTTTTTTTTTTTAATATTTTAGTTTTATTTTAAACTTATGGATATTTCTATAAAAAAACGCTGCCCGCATGTAAAAAAAATATCCGTTCACCAGAAATGCAAAATGCGATAAACCTGAGTCTTGGTAAAAAAAAAAATATAAGAAAAGGAATGCATAGAAACGACTTAAAGAGAGACTCAAACCGAGCGTAAGCTAAGGTTCTCTGGAATACGGGAATATGTTAATTCTAAGCTAGCTAGAGAAATGATGCACGAAAAAGAAGAGCGGCTCCATTTGATTCACGAGCGTATATCAGATGAGACTAAGGAGCAACGATCACAGCCCCCCTAATTGATTCACGAGCGTATATCGTATGAGACTGCCGAGCAACGATCACAGCCCCACTTATTGATTTATGAGTGCATATCAGATGAGATTGCAGAACAATGATCACTGGACTTCTTATTAATTTGCGAGCGTATATCGGAGGAGCTTGCCGATCAACAATCACAGCGCCTCTCATTGGTTCACGAGCGTATATCAGATGAGACTGCAGAACAACGTTCTCATAGTCTCAGTTTATTACATGAGAGATTATCAAGAGTTTCTGTAGAGCAGCGTTAGCGCCGATTGACCACTGCATGGAACAGTAACTGCCAGATCAAAACGAAACAGTTGACAAATAAAATAGTCGCTCGCAAACTGTGTGTTAAGTGGCTCGTAACCGAAGGTAATTTTTCGATTAAGATGCTATTAAATCAATTAATGTGTTTACTTAAGTACCTTTTTACAATATGTAACAACGTTTTATAACCCCAAAAGCGGTTCAATTTACGCGCACACAATTTTGCTTTGATAATACCTGAATCCAATTTTTTTTTTAGTGAAGTTTCACATGATGAAAATACTTTGAATTTTGGAGTGATCATAACATTCCAATGCTAAGCAATGATGGAAAAAATTATATGTTTTTAAGTCATCTATGAAAACGATGTAATATTTTTTATTTCACTTATAGGTCATGGTTGGTTAAAAAAAACATAAGTTTTCATTTTTTATAACTGAAACCCTGATAAAATACAATATATTTTTTGGTAAAAAAGTAAATCATAATTCTTGGTTCAGTTTAAATAATATATATTTGTCTAGTTTAAACAATGAAAGATAAATTTGTAGCATGTCAATCAGACAGATTGGACAGCTACAGTTAAAAATCAATATTTTTATAATTTACGCAAGAAAGAAACTATTAATTGAATCTACCTCGCAGCTTATTTTCTCTGACTAGATGCAGTCTAATAAAAGTACGTATCTCCCTACATTCAAACACGTGGTTGATCAAAATATTATCCTTTTATAAATACTGTACTAAATATCAAAGAAGAGGAATAATATTATGTATTTATGAATAAAATACGTTAACGCATACCCTTTCTATTGGATAATGTCGGATAAAGTTACATACGCTTGCCATGCCGTCCACAAGAAAAAAATAGTAAAGTACATCTATATCAGAAATTCTCATAAAAATAATAACGGATCCTAAATAATATAATCATACCAGAGATATTTAAATAGAAATTGCTTTCATTTCTACTCACCCTGTCATGATGTTGTTTGATTAAATGGCCACATGGTAGAAGAACCTTATTAGAAGATGGCAGCCACACATGCTTACGTTATAACACCTGGCTAAGGAAAGGAATGCGTATCAACTTCAACCTACTGACCCACTCTACGTCAAGATACTCTAGCGGTGAGCCAAGGAAGCTTGTTCCTCCCTCTCCCCGAAAGTGAATTTTTCTTGTTAATTTTCTCTTTCTGCCCGCCTTCGTCCGTATTTCTCCTTTCTATGTTCCTGTGTTTATCACCTTTTCTGCCTTGCTCCGTTCTTATCAGAGTGAGTAGTATATAAGGGGCCACATCCAGTCTTCCAATACAGCCAATTTACTCCAAACCAGCGTTGAAAGAAGAACCTCTGCATCGTCGCGAATCGAAGACCACGTCGACCATGAAGTTGGAGGCATCTGTTTCACCGCTACCCTGGACAGGATGACGCACTTCGATGACAAATATAAAGCTAGGACCGTTGGATCCACCGCAACCATGGATAGGACCACGGACTTCAATTATTTGAGTATTTCAAAGTTATCTAAGAGTCCTTATGACTCAGAATCAAATTTTTGTAGTAAAAGATAGGCGATGTCTGCTTGCACCCTTTTAGTATTCTGTACATTGCCAGAGATGATTTTCTTTGTGTTGGTAGTTTGTCGAATTGGCAATGGATCACCTGCAAATCTTGTTGACTTTCTAACTTAAAGGTTTATTTTGTTGTTTAAATATTGTGTCCTCCAGAATGAGGGACAAGTCTAATAATAGCTAGATTTCATGTATACTACATCAGTCCTAGAGACTATGTTGTTCTGTATATTTACCATACAGTTTTTACGTTACGAGCCTTGGGCTTGGAATACAGTAATATCTTAGTTACAGACTTACTACACTTCCACAAGTTCCATTAGTATAACTTGATCCAATGTTTGGCATGACGCCGTAAACGTATTGTACATCTGTTTAATTTTTGGTTGGCTACAGCCAGGTTGTCTGTATTGAATTACATACCTCAGTTTAGTTGGTAGAATTCTATATTTGTGTTGGTTAAGTAGTTACGCTTCACGTACTGTATTAGTTTGGGTGCGCAACCCAGGGAACTGCTATAGAGTCATAGTGGGGTTCGCGAAAATAATACTCTTTTTCTTTACCATGTTTTTTGGTTTCTATTGTGCTGGTGTTACTCCTAGTTTAATTTCAAATAGGTATGTGTGTACTATAGAATGCGTTGGCAGTACCGTAAGGGAAAGATACCAGCCATAGTACTATTTTGTTGACACCTGCTTATTAGCCATCATCCACTATAATCAAGGATCTTTTCTTTTATTTATCATTAAATGTTTTAAAGAGTTCAATTTACAACCCAGACTGGCTTAACTGATATAAAATTATTTATATTTGTATATATATCTTGTTCGATATTTTGTTATTAACTACTTGAGTATTTTCTTCTTCAGAACAATTCATACAGTAGTCCGGCTCCTATTCAGCCATAGTAGCTACAGCAGAATATTCAAATTCACAAAGTCAAATTATCTGCATCAAACTTCAAAGTATAACCTTTAATATCATTCTAAACCTCTATTTTGTTATTTCTGTTTTATTGTAATAAATCTATTTGTTGTTAAAAATAATTCTTTTATAAGAATTGGATACCCTGTAGGGAACAATCCTTATAAATATTTTCTGCAGTTCAAGATTATACAAATTTTCGTATAAAATAAACATTTATATTTAATTAATGGTGGTCATTTCATTCCATCTTAGCAAAGTGAAAACTATTTATTTAATTGATTGTAACACATCTACTAATTTAAATAAAGTTGTGCTACACTAAAATAAACTTATCTGATAACTTAATTAGCTGTTACAAGTAATCTTTATTTAGAACTACTTGCAATGAGTAAATATTATGAAAGTCTTTCTTCGTTTATCTTATCCATTTTTTGAAATTATTTTCAGACTTTTTTAGACTCTGGATATGTTATTGCTTGTGAAATATTTAAAATATAATTATACTTAAGTAAACAGATTTATTTAAATAAGGGGAGTTAAACAAACACATATGTTGCAAGTTCAGAACTGAATGTATAATGCTAATTTTGAGAGACATTTGTGGATCACAAATCTCAGATAGTGTAAACTAAATGAGCTTATAAGCATATATCCGAGAAAGAATATATATATATATATATATATATATATATATATATATATATACCAATTATACCTAATGCTTATTTATTATTATTAATACTATTAGCTCCACGTCTTACCACCCATTCGGGCTATACGCACTTACGCTAATGTGTAGTGGTAGGGTGATTGCGAGATGAAATGGAGGACCTACAGTTTAACGTGGGATCCGAACAACGGTGGAGGCCTGGAATTCCACACATTCACAAGTTGTGATTAATACACGTCTTGTCAGAGATGAAGGAATGGTTTGGCAATCGGATAAATCTGTGCCAGGACCGAGGATTGAACCCCGGACCCCAGCCCAGAAGTCTGACACCTTACCCTTGGACCACCAGGTCACCCCCTTATTTATTCTAAGGCATTAGGAAGTTGAAAATTCTTGCCACATTTACAAACGTACGCCACCTATCCCTATTTGAGCTAGTTCTATCCAGTCCATCTCATTATAACCTATCTCTATCTTGAGGAATGCCAGGTCTCCACCGTGGTTCGGATTCCACGTTAAACTGTAGGTCCTTCATTTCATCTCACAATCACCCTACCATATCACAATCACCCTACCATTGCACATTAGCGTAAGTGCGTATAACCCGAACGGGTAGTAAGACGCGGTGCTAATAATAATAATCTATCTTGAGCTAGTTTTATCCAGTCCACCTCATTACATCCTATCCCTAATTTGAGCTAGTTGTAGCCAGTCCACCTCATTACACCCTATCTCTTTCAGGGATATTCTAATGTAACCCTCCCAGCTCCTTATATGCTTACCCAATGGTTTCTTCCCATTAGGTTTGCCAGTCAATACCCTGAACACGGTTATATATTCTTTTATAAGCGCTGTCAAATGTAACCCGTGAGATTTGACTACCCTAACAATGCCTAATGATGCTTGCCATACTATATTTAGTATCCAGCTAAATTAGTTTGAATATGGAAATCAATTTTTGTTACGAATACATTCGTATCTAGATATATATTTCAATTAAATTCTGTATGTTTTAAAATTTACACTTGAACACAGGAGTCAAATCCAGCACCTTAAACCTAGAGTGCTAGTAATATATTTAATTTTTCAATTTTTGAGTTTCCCTACCAGTTACTTGTGATAAGATAAATTTGTACAGGAATGATATAAATGATTATTATTTGCTTTCACAATATTTTAAAATTTGTTTAAATTGACTCAGCACCAATTTCAAAAAGTTTTCAAAAATGTTGGGGAGCCCTTAATTCACTTTTTGTACTGTACGCAGCTTAAGGTGTATATGGCTTTATTTAAATAAATACATGTTTAGATTTTGATATTTTTTACACCGCGTCTGGTTATAAGTTTATTTATTATTATTATTAGCACCACGTCTTACTACCCGTTCGGGTTATACGCAGCATGTTTACAAATTACCTTAATGGTCATAGTAAGTGTACCCGCATTTGAGTGGAGGAAGAGAGGAAAACCATTTTGGAAATAAAACCTTAGTACACTCGACCGAGATTTGAACCTCAATCTCCCCGTAATTAGCACTCTTATCTACTACGAGATTAGCCAATTAGACCATGCGGCCACCGAAGTGGGTTTGATAATAAATGTTCATTTTATTTATCGTAATATATTTTATTTAGAAAACCTGGTTTATAGCTCTGAATAATTTAACTTAATAATGCATTGTTATTATTTCATATAAATTAGATTAAGATTAAAAATAAATAATTTTATTAAAGACCACTTTTAGAGTATGTGACTGTACGTAATGTGCGTGACTGCCCCCAGTGTACATGAGTGTACACAGTGCGCATGACAGCCACCTCTCTCTTCACCCCCCCCAGATCATTGTTTGTGTGAATGAGCTCATAATATGTATCTATAGATATATATGTATGTACAGTAACACACAGAATCTAGTATGTTCTTACCTCCATGGAGAAAAACTTGTGTCAAAAGTTAAACAACTGTTTTTATCCATGAGAACTGGTCTTCAATATTAGTTATTGCAGTCATAAGTTTGTTTCGATTTATCAATTCATATGTATTTATTTTAATTTATCTTTGCAGCAAGAAACGTGGATGGAAATATTGTCTACCAGACATTGGAATAGCTTTTAATGGTGACAGTTCTATCTCCAAAGTGAGATTTTCAATACTTCTTGATATAATTTGTTAAATCTAATTAAATTATAAGAATTGACGCTGCATAAAATGTTTGAAATAGTTTTTTTACAAGTATGTATTCATGTAAAGCAATTAAATCAATTAACTTAAATACCAAAACTATGTAATAGATTATTATATATTATATAGTATAAAAGATTTTGATCCGTTGACTGTTTATATATATATATATATATTATTTGAGTTATTTCACTTGCAATTAATAAACCGACTGATTTTATTTGCACATAAGAATTTCTATGAGCGAGAGGGAAAGAACTACCAATTTTGCAGGAAAAGGTATTCCCCATATCTTCCAGAGTTACTTTACATATCACAATTGACATGGGTCAGATGGTTTTAGTTCTACTTATAAGGAAGTTGTGCTACGGATTATTATCACTCTAGGATAATCCGTCTACATTGGTTGGGTTTGAACCCACATGCTTCTGGTCCTGAGGTGAGCACTTTACCACAAGACCACAATGATGATATTCAATTTTTTTTTAAGTAATACATTTTAGGGATGTGCGTAATATTTTAGACTAAGTTTCAATATTATGTTTTTTGACAAATTACGTATTTAAATGAAGATAATTTGTTAAATTGAGCCTCCAAGAGCCCATCTCAAAGTCAAACAACCAGGATTCTAGACCCACGACTATACTCGAACCGTCCGGGGCTCAATCCTCGGTCCCGGCACAGATTTATCTGATTGGCCAAACTCTTCCTTCACCTCTGACAAAACGTGTATTAATCACAACTTGTGAATATGGGGAATGACAGGCCTCCACTGTGGTTCGGATCCCACGTTAAACTGTAGGTCCTCCATTTCATCAGCCCTGCGGGGCATTCCCTCCGCTCTTAAACTAGTTCCTGGCTTTTTGGTCACCGTCTCCCCTTTCCTTGTGGTTTCTACTTCCGGTCCTAAAAAGTTCGTTCACGGTAGGAGTTTACCTGTGAAAGGACTTTTTTCCCTACCAGAAATCTATTATATAGTAGGATATTGGTAAGAAAAAAGACCTTTCAGAGGTAAACTCCTACCGCGAATGAAGTATACTGTGTCTGGTCCCCCCAAACTTTCCTGTCCCTCGAGTTCCCTTAGGTCCGACTCCTTCTCCTCTCCTTTCGGGTTCTTTAGTAAGGACAAGAGGCGTGCATGTAATTGAGAACTTTCTTCCAGGAGCTTTGCTCTATTTTCCTCCAAAGATGGGTCATCCTGTTGGGCACGCTTTGCTCTGTCGAGTATGTGTCGACTAGTCGTTAACCATTTTTTGCCCTGGGAATAACTAGGCTTCAGATTCCCCCTAGTTTCTTCTTTTAATCCTTCAAGCTTAAGTAATAAATGAGGGCCCTCTGTAGTAAACCCAGGCACCAGTTCCCCGATTAGTTCTTCCCCTTCGTCCTCTTCTCGGTCTACTAAGTCCGACAATTGACATCTCATCTCCGCCACCGAGCTAGCCGGGGTCGTGCCCCTTATAGAGATCTCGTAGAACAATTCGTCCTTTACTAGCCGAGTCGGATCCATCTCTCCGGGCCACTACACGTCAATCAAGGGCAACACTGATTCCCACCGTGTGGTTAACCAAAACTCTAGTATTATAAATTAGGTCACCTAACCTCAGAACATTCCTGTAAATACACCATGGGGGCATAACCGTATCGACGTAACACTAAAACATAAAAACCTAATTCGGATATTACACTCCAAACCGAAATTGTAAGATACTCGAACATTAATAAAGTTTCAGGGTGACCTGGCGGTCTAGGGGTAAGGTGTCAGACTTCTGTGCTGGCGGCCAGGGTTCAATCCTCGGTCCCAGCACAGATTTATCTGATTACCAAACCCTTCCTTCACCGCTGACAAGACATCTTGTGAATGTGGGGAATGCCAGGCCTCCACCGTGGTTCGGATTCCACGTTAAACTGTAGGTCCTCCATTTCATCTCACAATCACCCTACCATTACACATTAGCGTAAGTGCGTATAACCCGAACGGGTAGTAAGATTCGGTGCTAATAATAATAATAATAATAATAATAATAATAATAATAATAATAAAGTCTCACCTTATACCCCGAGTTCCATCCTTTATCATAAAACTCAGTACGCTTAGTTTAGCAAAAGTGTCCTGTACGTTATCAAAGTTCTTTGAGTAGGGTATGAAACTTCACGCGACATACAATGTACACGATTTATAAACCACACATCACTGACGTAATGACCTCTTAACATTCTAACGCATTATACGTAAAATACCCAAAGTTCGGAAGTTTATGCGTATATATCGCACAATGACGAGATACTACTGATGTAACATATAGTATAGAAAAAAATTTTGATCTGCTACGCCAATCCGAAATGGCTAATGTCCAAGAAAAGTTATCCATAACAAACAGAGTTCAACCTAAAGTTAATAACCAAATCCCAATATACCCAGTTTGCCTCACAAACGTGCTGAATTTTATCAAAGTTCCTTGAATACGTCGAAAAGATCCACGTAACTCAACGTAAACAATGTCCAAACTAGATATATTGTTGATAAAAGAGAGCCACTAACAATCTAATATTATACATGGAATCCCTTAAAGTACATAATAATATAATATACTATGATGGAATAACAATACTGACACGACAGTACACGTAGTTTGACCTCCAAACGTGTTGTAAACTAATCAAAGTTCCTTGAATATGTCGAGAGGGTCCACGTAACTCAATGATAAACAATGCCCAAACGAAACATTTGTTGATAAATAATAGTCACTAACAATCTAATATTATCCATGGAATCCATTAAATATTTTCATCACCCTTTGATATCCAAGTCCCACATATTAAATTATAAGTTTAAAGGTAAACATAATCAAACTTAGTTTTAGAGTATAGGACCAATGTTCGCTCTTAAATGAGACTTTGTAGAACATGATTCTGCACAACTACCAATATGTTCCAACTCTGTCTAGTGCGTAACTATCACTTCTTTAAATCGCGAGACAGCATAATTATTTAGTAAATCGATTGTGAGCACTAACAACATAGGTTTATTTAATCAGAGCCCCGTTTGAAGGACTAATCTAGACAAAATATAACCGTTTGCATTCTGTGCGGAGTGGAATCAATCATACAATTTCCACTAACTGTTTTGTTCACGTTGTTTTACGAATGTTCCCTTTTGATAATATGTTCTTTTAACAATTGCTTACCCGTCCGACACTCCCCTAATTACTGTGCAAACATTACGTTGTTCTGTCTTATGACGACATAGTATGTATGTTCAACAAACATTGACCTTGTTAACATCTATGTCGCTCCCTTCTTCAAAAGCGAACTTCTACACAATATATCCATGGTCACACCATCACGACCCCTGTCCTACTGGGTCGATCGCACCACCAATTTACCAAAGTTATGGAAATGTTTTTCCAGGAACTGTCTCTTAGCACACAGTAGCCCAAAAGGTCGATCCAGCCCACAACCAAATAGTACTGGTGGCGATACTATTAAAATTAGTACCTCTCTTCTCCCTATTTACCAAAATAACTAGACTAATAATGTTTGGATATGGGTATACTTAACTTTTTTTTTGAAGAGGGTCACCCTCTGGCATCCCTGAATAACTGGCGAGTTTTTAAGACGCTCCGCGACCCTTGCACAGCGAGACGATCTACTGACCATTGTCCAGTCCAACCTTTCTTGTCCCAGCTGATTGTTGCTGTCGTTCTTTGTTGTTTCTTTGTGTGGTCAGTCTAGACGTCATTTTACCTCCACCGTTGGCGCGCTCCTTGTTGACTCTCGGACTGTAGGCTGTCGGGTGATCTTGCCTCCGCGAGTATTCCATCACTTCACTCGCGAAATTAAATACTTTAAATATTTCCGGCAACTCTCGTTGCCGTTTTGTCACTCAAACCACATTCTGCTACCATCTGCTGTACCCCTTTTTCTTGTTACCACTGGGTACATTTCCCCGATACCCCAAATTACCGACGTGTCACTGGTAAACACGCCCTAATTCTTATTTTACATGACTGGATAACGTTTCGCTCTGGAAATCAAAACAAAAGAAAGCAAACTCCGTCATAATTCCCCATGCTTTATTTTAACTTAAACTGGGCAGTTACACTCGAATCCACGTATTAGTCATACTCTCTTAACACGTTACACAGTAGAATCTTTGCCATCTCTCTTATCGTCCGTCGCGTAGCTCAACCCCGACTTCGCTGTCTTATCCTCTCCTCACTGACCTCTCCTCAGAGTGAGTGCCGTGCCGTCTAGTGGCACACCTTCCAACCAAACCTCACGGTGTGACGCAGATGGCACAACATATCACCTTAACTCATACTTAGTAACAACCCACTTTAACTCACGTCCAGTTTCAACCCACCTTAACTCACCATCAGTTACATCCTACCTTAACTAACAATAAGTTACATCCCACCTTAACTGACATCCCCTTCCATCCCATCTTAGCTATGAATGCCCACAGATTATTAACCGGGCCCCGAGGCCTAATTTCAGATCTTCTCTAACCGGTCTTCCAAACACCTGGTCTCCAGAGGGATTGTTACCGGCTTCGAACACCGCCTACGAGACCTCGAGATAATCGACTTCGTTCAAATTTCCCTAAGCTCGCAAATTGCGCGAGACAGTAAGAGTCGCCTCGTTAGCACTGGGAACTAGAATAGAGGTAATTCTAGAGCATCGTTAGTTAAGCTCTGAGAAAGAGCTGAAAAGGAACTAACACTCAGCTCCTTGGCTAAGAAAGCGATTGTTCGTGCATCAAATTGGTCACAACGAAATAACCGGGGCACTAGCATTAGTTTTGTTCAGTCAACCGTGTACCACATCGTAACAATAAAGTTATTGTATTGCTACCATAACTAATTATTTTCAGCACCGCATCTTACTACCCGTCCGTGCAATAATCTTATGTACTAATTAATCTAATGGTTTTAGGGATTAATAAGGTAATATTTAGAACAATTTTCCCGCATTTGCGTGGAGGGAGATTGGAAAACCTTTTAGGTAAAAACCACCATCAGTACACTCAACTGGGGTCGAACTTCGAGCTCCCCGTCATCGGCAATCTATTGTATTGCTAGAGTAGCGCGCTAGACCATGCGGTTAACTAAGAGATTTTAAGAGCAGTTGTTTAACAGACATCAGTTTTATATATATAATAATAATTCTTCTGACATTATGACAAATAATCTTTTCATTTAAATTCTACTCTCTCTCTCTCTCTCTCTATATATATATATATATATATATTTAAATTCTACTAAATAAATATATATATACATTTATATTTATATATAAATATAGATATATATATTTAGTAGAATTTAAATATATATATATATATATATATTTAGTAGAATTTAAATGAAAAGATTATTTGTCATAATGTCAGAAGAATTATTATTACGTGATAAGTAGATACCGGATTTTGCCTATTTGCCTTTTCTTTTCTTTCCCTTGATCGTAAAACATAGGCGGTTGATATATATATGCATTTCATCTTATTACAAGTACAATATGTTAATTATAGTGCCTATTATTGCCTATTAGGTTGGTTTTTACCTATTTTATAAATATAAGCCTTAGTGCCTATTTCGACTTTGACCACTTTATGTTTATTTTGAGCGCCTCTTCTTATTAACCGTTAGGGTTATACGCCTATGTATTAATTACACTAATATGTTAAGGATTAAGAAAGTGGAATTTAGAGGACGTGTACCTACATTTGCACGGAAGAATAGTGGAAAACCATTTAGGAATAAACCACCCTCATCACACCAGACCGGGGTCAAGCCCCGATATCCCCGTCTTTGGAAGTCTAGTTTATTGTGAGAGAAGCGAGTTAAACCATGCGGCCACCGAAGCGGGTCTTTCTCTTTTATATTGTATTACATTTCTGCTGAAAGAGTCCAGTTTCCTATAAATTGTGAGTTGCGGCAGGTTTGAAAATCGATGCTTTTTAAATAGCTTCCAATGAGCGTAAATTGGGTAGAGGACAATGGGAGCAGTGGTAGACATCTTGGGAGGACAATATAAGCAGTGGCAGACATATTGGGAGGTCAATAGGAGCAGTGGCAGACATATTGGGATGACAATGTATGCAATGGCAGACATCATAGGACAATGAGAGCAGTGGCAGACATCTTGGGAGGACAAAATCATCATATCGGAAAATGTAACCCATCTCACTACTGAAAATCTAAAATCTATAAAAGTATCTAATGATTAACAGCATATGTCCCACTTTGGTGATCGAATGGGCTAAGGTGTCAATCTCGCAGTGGATTAGACTTCTGATGAAGAGGCGATCAATATTCTAATTTCGGTTCGGTGTTTTAAAGGTGTTTTTAACTAAATAGATTTCACTCTCCCTCCACGTGTGTGCAAGTACTTTTCCTCTAAATTTCACCTTTATGCGTTTAGCCCGAACAAGAAGTAAGGCGTGGTAGTAAAAGCAACTGCAATGTGAATTGGCTTTAGGTAATAAAATCAATTTTACATTGATTATTGTGTGTTTTTTTACTTAATTGCCTACTCTGCTGCCTAAATTCAATATTTTTAATGCCTATTTTAAACATTTTTGGCTCCAAGGAATCCGCTCCCAGCGTGATAGGTAATATGATAATATGTAATATTTGTGTAAGTATTTTGTAGGTAATTTTATTATGATATAGGTAATATAAGTTTGTTGTAGATAATATTATAATGTTGTAGGCAATGTTAGTGTATGTAGGTAATCTTAGTATGTTATAGGTAGTATAAGATGGTTGTAAGGTATAGGTAATATTAATATATATTAGTATTATTTTTATGTTGTAGGTAATATCAACATATATTAGCAATGGGAATATATTATAAATACGATTGCTATGTTATAATTACTGATATATAAAATAGAAATATTTTAAATAATGTTGCTATATTATAATTACTATAATATAATAAATCATAATTATAATTTATAAATAATATTGCTATGTTATAGCTATTAATATATAATATAGGTAATATTGGTATTAGCATGTAATTGATAATACTCAAACTCCTACATATTACATTTAAAAAGCTTCAGTTTAAAGTTCAAATACATATTAAGTAGGTACAGCAATTTAAAACCAATAAATTAAGATCTTCTAACTCTACCTGAACCTACAATTATGCATGAATTTTGGACACTTTAAATGAACTGGTAATTTACAACGTACAGTATAACAAACGTGCTTAAAATCATATTGTTCAGCCTATTCGTTGGTTTAATTTCCAAAGGTTATAAAGACCTGAAGAGAAGAACAGAACCCAGTGCTAGAAATGTTGTTCAATCTTTATATTTTCCTCCATCTTTGTTGTGTCTAAACACCAATCTCTTGTTTATTATAAGAAATAGGGCGAGTTTTGGTTCAAGATATTTTTCTTGTAACTTTTTTGTTTTTGTACTAAAGCAAGTCTGTGTTTTTTTTATGGTTTTATTTTGATTTTTCTTTAGGTATTACTTTTTTTTGTGAGTATTTTGTATTGTCTTTACTTTTGTTGTGTTTTTTTAATTTTCTTAACCTTTCTTTTTCAACTTAATTACATCTTGTTAGACAAAGGAGAATACCATGAAAAATATCTTTTATAAGTATACAAAGCTATTGTCTTCAATTTTAATATATGTAGAACACGCTTTTTCTCCTTTAATAGTTTGCTATAAAAAACTAAACCTAATTATAATCACACAAATATATCATATCACTTAATTATGTGTTTCAAATATAATTTCATGTCACTAGAGCAATCCCTAGCAGCAATTTATTTTGAGACTACACTATTTTAATTTTCCCGTTAATCTGTGATAGACCGCTTGGATACTAATGTATCATTTTTTAATTAGAGATCTATGACATACTAATAAATATCTATATCACGGCTTGGGATTAATTCTTTTCTTCAGTTACCTTTCCGACGAAAAAACAACTTTGGTTTATGTCACCACAACGTATAACCTGAACAGGTGGTAAGGGTAGTGCTGAAAAAAATGCCATCACTGTCCATATTCACTAGTCTTTAAATTTGCAATGTTTCAAAGTAAATACATCCCTGTTTTTTATTTCCAATTAGTAACTTGGTGCCAGTGGCGGCTCGTGTATAGGCACTGCGGAACTGCAGCACCCTCTATTTCCACTTGATATTATCGATAAAAATTTAATATAATGAGTCCTTTTTTCTTTAAGTCCTTCTTTATTTTTATAGTACAATATATATTCCTTAAGCTTAATGTCAGTACTTCAGTAGCCATCCCCCAGTTTATGAAAAATATACAAAAAATCTTGGATGGACTGTGCACTTCACAGTGCCAGCGACGTGGTGTTTGACTGTTGTGTTAGGAGGGGGTGTGTAGGAAGGCGGAACTGCCAGGTATAGAGAGCACTGTTTCTCTCGCAGTGCTAGCTCTGGCTTGATGGTGGAAGGAAGATGTATTTTTTACTCAATGTGTGTTGTGCTTAAAAACCATGTACCATATTCTTGAATGTGATAAAGTGTAGAAGAGTGTAGAGTTAGATTATTATTCTGCTTCCAATCTATTCTATTTGATTTATTTTTTTTCAGTTCTTTTATTTAACAGAAAGACTAAATGCACTTGCACTACTTTCAATGGAGAAATATTTCCTCAATCTTCATCCAGATATCAAGGAAAAAATTATTATTATTATTATTATTATTAGCACCGCGTCTTACTACCCGTTCGGGTTATACGCAGAAAACATTATTGAAATTTTTGTGCAAATTAAAACAATAAGAATGGATTTCATTTTTAAATGAATAGATCAATATTGAACTGTAACAATTTAAGTTAAAGTAAGTAAAAAATACTGTTTTTTTGTTAATATTTTATAAAGTTACTGAATAAATTTTCTTTTGATACATTTTTTTTCCTTTTACACAATTTTAAAACAAAGGCTAAAAATGTTCTGGACCACGACCACCTCTAATTTTAGCTACAAGCCTCCACTGCTTGGTGCAACACGTTTTAAATAGCCTAAATTTGAACACATTTTGAAACTTACCAAATTATTAAAGTACCTTTTTTTTAATCGTATGGCAAATAATAACCGGGAGAGACATTATATCCAATTCACTGCTCTGTATGTAGATTATTAGCCGCTCTTGTAGAACAAAAATTTGCCGAGGATATACTTATGGATGTTTTCTATACGTCGTACCATCAATGAGATGATGTGATGTTAGTGAATTTAAAGATGGGGGGCTGGTGTGAGCCTTAACCTAACTTAAGTCTAATTAACCAAACACTGGTAACCGTTGGGAGTATCACCCTTACGGGAAAAATATCCAAGTTACCAGCCGGTAATCGGTTCTAAGACTCCTAATCTCGTAGACATGTGCACTGAACACTACACCATGAGGAAACATGGGGCCAGTTGTGAGGTAATTAATTGATTGGAATAAATATTGTATAAGAGTTTAAATGTGACTACAAATTTGAGAATAATGAACTTAATTTTATAATCCTAAGTTTTATCCTTACTACCTATTACATTATCAACAAAACATGTTGAGTAACCTTGCGGTCTAGGGGTAAGGTGTCACTTTGCTGTGCTAAAGGTCCGGGGCTCAATCTTCGGTCCGGGCACAGATTTATCTGATTACCAAACCCTTCCTTCACCTCTGACAAGACGTGTATTAATCACAACTTGTGAATGTGTGGAATGCTAGGCCTCCACCGTGGTTCGGATCCCACGTTAAACTGTAGGTCCTCCATTTCATCCCACAATCACTCTACCATTACACATTAGCGTAAGTGCGTATAACCCGAACGGGTAGTAATATGCGGTGCTGATAATAATAGTAATAATAATAATAATAATAACAAAATATGTTGTCCAATTAGGTTGAGAACTATAGATACCGTACGTATGGTTAGGAAAACAACTAGTAGCTCTATTTAATATTTTAAAACTATTATAAAAATAATAATGCCCAGATTTATAGGCTTGTATTAATATATTTAAATGACACAGGAAGAGTGAGATTTCTGATATATATTTCATACTAAAAATTGCAACGTTCAATCACCTGTAAGTTTATTTTCAATTCAATGTGGCTTAACTTTTAAAACCTTTTGTTCCATTTAAAAAAACATAAGAGTAGAATATAACCGATTAATAGTTTGTTATTATTCTTTACGAACGTTTAATTGGTGAAAATACCATTTCTATAAGATGCAATAGTTTAATTATATTAAATTTGAATATCAAATAAAAGTATATTTATTTTGTGTTGAACTATACGAGTATACTCAGTGTATTCTCCAAATATTTATGGTTTAAGTATAGAATTTAAATAATTTTAATATACTGATTTCCCTGATAAATATTATATCTGGGTGAATCAATGTACGGGGATAGTATAATACTGGGCATTTTATTTAAAACTATTCATGCTTTTCCATTTAAACGCCAAGTAATACCTTTAAAATAAACAATTAACATTATGTCTATTGGACACTATGTATTTTTCAAAACTAACAAGTCGTTTCACAACCATATATGTCAAGTTTATGAGTTCGGATCCTGGTTTGGAAGCTGTTTTTAGTCATTAACTCGTGTAAAAATAGGTGGAGTAGGTGAAATTTGGAGTTAATTAAAAGTTCGGATATTTTGTTAATTTATAATTTTTTGAGCTAATCACAATAAAGATCCATGTATATAAGGTTATTTAAAAAAAATTTACTAAAATAAATTATTATTATTTTTGTTATTATTATTATTATTATTATTATTATTATTATTATTATTATTATTAGCACCACGTCTTACTACCCGTTTTGGTTATACACACTTATGCTAATGTGTAATGGTAGGATGATTGTGGGATGAAATGGAGGACCTACAGTTTAACGTGGGATCCGAACCACGGTGGAGGCCTGGTATTCCACACATTCACAAGTTTTGATTAATACACATCTTGTCAGAGGGGAAGGAAGGGTTTGGTAATCAGATAAATCTGTGCCGGGAATGAGGATTGAACCCTGGACTCCCAGCTCAGTAGCCCGAAACCTTACTCCTAGATCACCAGGTCACCATACTAAAATAAACATTTTAGAAATTATATCTTGTAGTTAAATATAATTATAATTTCGTAATTATCTTGAAAAGTCAATTACATTAGCGTTTATTTTGGCCTAGATTTATAATGTTAAATAAACTTCATAAAGCCATTTGTGAAATTAAAATATAACAAACATAGCTTTAACCTATTTGTAGATTTTCCACATGGTTGCCTTTACTGGACGACGACAACAACAACAACAACAACAAAAATACAAACAAACGTACGAAGAACCAACGGGATTGGACATTTCATACATTTCCGTGTTGTACTTTCCGACTTCACGGTTTCAATTTGCGTGATAGCAGGGGGATAAAAGAAAACACACAAGAGAGAATTGTCCCCCCCCCCACTCCCCCCACGCCCCCTCATTTCCCCTTATTCAACCACCACCCCTTCCTAATTCCAGATCCTGATTACAACGCTGGGGTCTGGAGAAAGTTTGGAGGGTAGAACTGGTCCTTAGATTCCTTTTATTACTAAACACAAGACATGACCAAGAAAGGGAGTAAAACCATTATTTTTGGATGATAATACAGATACGTTTGGATCTCTTCCAAAATATTATATACCTATTTATAATTTAAACGAGCAAAGAGATTAAGGAAATATATAAAATACACGTGGTTTCAACATTCATTAGATTTACACACACACACCAAACTCTTTTTTATCACCCTTTCTTAGTATCAGTTCGTGTTACAAGTATATAAGTACTAATTACTATTAATTTATAACTCCACCCTAGTGCCTAAACCTAAACCTTGATTTTAATAATAAACACATTTCCTATCACCAACATTTATTGAAAGCCACTAAAATTTGGCATCATATTATATATAATATAATATATGGGTATTATTTGATTTATTGGTTTAAAAGTTCATCCAATAATCTAATCTAATATATAATATAACATATTGGTATTATTTGATTTATTAGTTAAAAAGTTCATCTAATAATTTAATCTAATATAATATAATATATTGGTATTATTTGATTTGTTAGTTAAAAAGTTCATCTAAAAAGTCATCAAAAACTTCGAATAATACTTACTTATGAATTAAGGTATAATTCATATTTAAATTAATAATTAAAATCTCAATGGGGTCAATCTGGATGTGAGCTATACCAACAGAATGGCTGCTGAATGTTTGCGAAGATAGTACTAACATTTGCGGATAGAGGGTGTCATGTGGTCATCAAAACGAACTCTCCAACAGTTTATCTCTGTTTTATAGAACGGAGCTATTAATGTGTTAAGGATGAGTAAGATTGAATTTAGAGGAGGTGTACACTCACTTGCGTGGATGAGAGTGAAAAACCGTTCAGGAAAAAAAAAACACTCAGTACACTTGACAGGGATTCGAGCCCCGATCTCCCCGTCATAATCAGTCTGTTTTATTGCGAGGGTGACACCTTAGACCTTTCCATTCCTTTGCGTGTATCAAACACTCAAGATATTAAATAATTGATCCTAAGCCACTCGTTGGAGCACGAAGGTAAAATAAATAGTCATGTCTTATTTATTTTGCCAGTCATAAAGAGGTCATGATATGAATCCCTGCCAGCTGTAGTACCTTCTATCACTCTACTCGTAAACAAGCGGGTAGTTCCCGATAGGTAATAAATGTTGTTTCAGGGATAGTTTTTAATTTGTACGCGTGGTGCTGCGTCGCTGACAGGATTTTTATACATCCAATTTTTAAACCATTGTAATTATTAATTACAAGCATTTGTCGAATAAAATTTCTTAACATATTATATACTAAATACGCAACATACTCATAAACTACACACACAAAAGATACTCATAAACTACACACACAACATACTCATTTACTACACACACAAAAGATACTCATAAACTACACACACACCATACTCATTTACTACACACACACAAACAAAACATTCTCATAAGCCTTACACACACACAACATACTCATATACTACAAAAACAACATACTCATGTTCTCATAAACCACACACACAAAACATACTCATAAACTACATACACAACATACTCATTTACTACACACACAAAACATACTCATAAACTACACACACAACATACTCATATACTACATACACATAAATTGAGCTTGTGTAAAGTTGATAAAAGTAGATATTATTTAAACAAGTAAAAAGATTTAACAAACTCTATTTTAAGTTATAAAATTGAATGAAATCCGCTAGCTCTGAATGTTGGTAATCTTACTTTTCTCTGTTCCACTAAAGTGCAGGCTATATTATAGCGTAGTCATTAAAGGTAGGACTCTTAACTTTTCAGATTAAACGGAGTGTACGTACTGTACATTTCATCATGAATAAATTATATTTCACCTACATTTATATTATAGATAGATCATCGCTTGACGATTGATCCTAAGCATCTCTCATTGTTAAACTAGATTGACGGTGAAGGGGTAGTAATGGTTCAAATCCCGTTTGGGTTCACTGAGGATAGTATTTCTTGAATTGTTTTCAGCACTCTCACAACACAAATGAGTCTATATTTTCTTAACTATCTTACATTCATAATTCTTATCTAACTAGCATAATTATTAGTTTGTGTATAAAGTATGTGGTTTGATATTTGTAGTAAAAACGGTGACTACAAATTAATAAAGTGTGATAAAACCCATTCATATATGTATCTTACAATGGGTATTTAACGGTTGATTTATAAACAAACTGATTTTATTAACACATTACCTAATAACCTACTTGACCACTTCGGTGGCCACATGGTCTAAGACGCTACTATCACATTAGACTAGATTGCCGATAGTGGGGAGATCAAGGTTTGACTCTCGGTCGGGTGTACTGAGGGTGATTTTTTTATCAAAATTGTTTTACACTATTCCTATATGAAAATGCGGGTACATTTATTCGAGATATAACCTTATTAATTCCTAAGACCATATGCATAACCCAAACGGGTAATAGGACGTGGTGCTAAAAATACCCTACTTAACCTCAGCACACACTCAAGACTTAGTTTAAGTGCAGATAACACATACATATGAAAGGGGAGCCCCCGTTTTTACTATGGATATTTTATGTCCAGAGAATCAAGCCTGGTCTATTTATCTAAGTGGACAAATGAATGAATGTCTGTTCCATGAGGCCAGACATCTGTAAAAAGTTAAGGATGCAACCAAGGGCGTAGGATGAGGGGAAGGGAAGTGGTGTGTATACATCTTTTACTGGCTAAAAGTATTGTAAAATTTAAAGACCGACCCACAATCCTTAGATAAAATAGAGTTTTATGCCCTCGGATGCGATTGCACTTTGTTTAGTGTATGAATACATGAGAGTTGATTTATTATATTTGTTGAATCAGGAATTTGAACATAAATCTTAATAACAACTCAATTAAAATGGGGTAGGGATTGGATATTTAGGATGAAACTCAACTAGAGTTGAAATGGGGAGAGTTAAAAAAAAAAGTGAAATTAATGTTGGAAAATTATCACAATCAGTGCATATCGGAGTATTTACCTTATCAGCTATTTGTTTTTAGAATTTACTTAGAAACTCTGTTTTAATGTCTTATTAAATTTACTTGTTTTATCTCTATAACAAAACGCGTGAAATGTTTGTCAAGAGTAAGTTCATTATATCTATACACACATAAGCACAGCCCTATCTTTGTCGCGATACTGGCAACAGGGAAATGTTTTCATTATACTTTAACTGTCTACACTGTTTATGCCAGCCACAAGTGAAATGGTGTTTGATGAATATAAGTACTTAAACGAGGAAACCTGCATTAAAAATTGGAGTTGAATGAGGGAGAACATTTTTCAATAAACAGAAAAATAAAGCATTGCCCTATCCTTATGAAAATAAACTTTTGTCCTTATTTTAAAAATGTTATCACTTAATGGTTGAATAATAATTGTGTAATTAGTATGTAACAACATCACATTGTTTTATTTGTAATACTGCCACATTTTGCATCACACTATATAAATAAGTTCATTTATAAAAACAATTTATAATCAGGATATGATAGGTTGTTGTAACATTGATTATATTAAAATTAATTTTAAAATTTTCTTTGGACGTTTGTTAAAGCTTATTGTGTAACAAAATAACTTCATAATTTCCTTAAATGGTAATATATATATTTCTCCTTACTACATATGTGTATAGTGTTTTCTGAAATATTAATTAATTATTATTTAAAATGTTTGTGGATGCATGATTTTTTTTAGTTGTTGAAGAAAATTAAAAATTAAATTAAAATATGTAAATATTTTCGATATAATTATAATTTAAAAAATATATCAATCGTTCTCTCCCGATAAAATGTTACAGCCTTTCTAGGAAACAATATTTTAACAAATTTAAAAGTAAATTTTAAATGTAAAATTTAACTTAAATATACCAATAAATTTATTTGATAATAAATCTAATTTAATTTAATAAGGTTTCTTTGAATAGCTTTTTGCATTTAAAATACAGTATTAAACAGTTTTCGTTATTGACTCCATATTGTGAATAGTGGCTTAACTAGGGTGAGTCAGTTGGGACACGTCCGTGGGGCACCAAATTTATCAGCAATAATAATAAAAGTTTAATTTGTTTAATAATAAGATTGTATTGAGTTTTAATTATTTTGTAATCGATAACCAGTTTTATTATCAATGTAATAATTAAGCCAAATTTTATATCACATTCTAAATAATAGTCTAAGGAGGTTTCATTTTGTATTTTCACTGGGTACCATCAACCATGGTTACGCTTCTGAAGGTCAAATAAATGTTTACAGTAACATAACTTCATTTTGAATTCTCAAAACTACATAGTGATAATACCGACAGTATAATAAATTTAAAAGTATAATTAAAAATACTTATTTATGAATGTTTTACTAATTGACATTTTTCTGATTATATATATAAATAGATGGGTATTCCTAATTATATTTTTTAATTTATTATATGGTCGATGTTATCAATATGTCGTTTTGAGAATTTAAAATTAACTTATGTTACTCTTAACATTTATTTGACCTTCAGAGGCGTAACCATGGTTAATGGTGCCCAGGAAAAATACAAAAATAGCACCTCTTTTAACTGTGATTTAAAATTTGGTTGGGTTCTTATTTTGATACTCTTTCTACTCTACTCTAATTCTTATTTTGGTGGTATATATACTTTAAAATTCTGGCTAAGCGATTTGCACTTTTTACTTGGATTATTAAGCAATCATATTACCCCAAATGGATGTGTTTTTTGATATTGTTATTTTTACGTTAGTGATTCTAGGCATATGATAGTGTGGTCCATTAAATTTAACCCTCCTATTGCTGTGTGAATAATGATTATACTATAATTTGTGAATAGATCAGATATAAGCAAAAAAGTATAAATATGCAATAAAATAAGAAATGTTCATAGACAACCCGCCACACAGTAGTGTAGGAAGAATAGCATTGATAGTTATCTCACGGCGTTAATGATGGATTTTGACTCTTCACTTTTAAATTGTGTGTAGACAACCCGCCACACAGAAGTGTAGGAAGAATAGCATCGACAGTTACCTCACGGCGTTAGTGAGGGTTTTTGACTCTTTTCTTTTAAATTGAGTATAGACAACCCGCCATGTAGTCTCGTAGGAAGAATAGCATTTAAAGAAAAGTCACAGCGTTAGTGACAAATTTTCGTAGGTGGTGTAAGTTTTAATGAAATTTATTGAAGTTTTCTTTAAGAGAGTTTAGTAAACCCAATTGTCATATTTATGGGAGATTAAAACCATAACCTGATAGACCAATGTTGACTTCATTGATGCTTAAATTCAGACAAATATTTGGTCTTAAACTCCGCGAATTTTATAAAATGTATTTTAATACTCAGACAGATTTCACTCGTGTGAATATAAAATTAGGAAGAACAACAAATAGGGCCTTATTATGTTATTTCTATAGTGAATGTTCTAACTAATAAACGGAATTATGTTGAAAATAAAACTAATTTTATGTTTAGACAAAATTGTGAAAATAAATCTAAACACAATAATACTAAAATGGATTAAATAGCCAAGCAATATTTTGATTTTAGTTGGAAAATCACTTAAGAAAATACAAACATATTTATCTTTGGTCAAAATTGATAATATTTTAGTATTTTATTTATGTTATTTTATTGGTATTAATCAGCAGTGACAGTTGCAGGGAACATGATTTGATGTATGGATATATTTAAATTGGTTTAGTAACTTTAGTAACTATCAAATTCTGTTCTTCCTATCCAAATTAAGGTTATATTTGATAAGTACGGTTATTACCGCATCTTAATATCATATCCTATAAATTGAAAAATTACACCTGAATACGGGTTTCAAACCTGATACCTTTTGCTTGGTACGCCACTGAGCCACTCAGAAGTCAACCCGTGCTTATGGTTAATTCTCCACTCATATTTTAATTCAGAATATGTGATATACGTGTGGAAATCCTCAGATATACGAGTATGTGATAGATCAATTAATATACGCAGAACCTGGTGAACCCTCAACACGGAAAGGCTTTATGCTGCTATTCACTTAGTACAACAATATTATTTTTGAAAATCTTTTAATTGTTTGATAAGGAATATTTAATATTTATAAATAAAATTCCATTTTTAGTCAAATTATATTGTACAAGTTGTATTAAATTAACATGAAATACATGCATGTGTAATATAATGTATATGCACAATATTTGATTGATATTTGAAAGAAATTGGTAATGTTAATTAGAAGTTATGATACTTTATAGTTATGAATGTCTTGAAATTATAACAAACATCTAAAAATTCGTTACATATTAAAATGGTAGATATTTGATTCAAAGTTATACTTAGAACTATATTTTTAAAAACCAAGGATGATTTGATCTTGCATATTTCGTATTTCTGTATTATTTTGAGAATTGACAGAACAAGTTATTAAATTTGAAAAAATAGATACAAATAAAATTTATTTCTTACCTGTATTTCCTTGTTCCTTGGTTACTGATGCAAATACTTCAACGTTATTTATACCACATGTTTCGATGCTATGACGACATCATCCTCAGGTCTGATGAAAAATAAGAAACACACCAAATGAAATCATGGTTAACACACAATGCGTTAGCCAATGTGGTATAACATGCAAAGTTAATTAAGGCTAATAAATTATAATCTCGAAAAAAGAGTTATTATGAAACAACATATTTACCAGATATTAAAACTATGTAATTGAGTATTCCCTGTTATGTGATTACTCAATTACATAGTTATAATATCTGGTAAATATGTTGTTTCATAATAACTCTTTTTTGGAAATTATAATTTATTAGCCTTAATTAACTTTGCATGTTATACCACATTGGCTAACGCATTGTGTGTTAACCATGATTTCATTTGGTGTGTTTCTTATTTTTCATCAGACCTGAGGATGATGCCGTCATAGCATAGAAACATGTCGTATAAACAACGATGAAATATTTGCAGCAGTAACCAAGGAACAAGGAAATACAGGTAAGAAAGAAATTTTATTTTTATCTATTTTTTCAAATTTAATAACTTGTTCTGTCAATTCTCAAAATAATACAGAAATACGAAATATGCAATATCATATCATCCTTTGTTTTTAAAAACATAGTTCTAAGTATAACTTTGACTCAAATGTCTACAATTTCAATATGTAACGAGTTTTTAGATATTTTTTATACTTTCAAGACAATCATAACTATAAAGTATTATAACTTCTAATTAATCCTACCAATTTCTATAAAATATTGTGCATATATATTATATTACACATGTATGTCTTTCATGTTAATTTAATACAACTTGTATAACCTAACTTTAATAAAAATTGAATTTTATATTTTATAAACACCAATATTAGATAATATTTGTTTTTTAGAATGTGACCACACATACACACACATACGCGCCGACTTGCATCTTTATAATTGAACGACAGAGATTGTGTTGGTGAATGTTTCACGCGTTTTCGCTGATAAGATTGGACAGTGGTGGAGTTTCTGTCCTCTTGGCAGAGATCGTTTGAACAACGTACAGAGGCAACAGAGAAGTAGTCAACGTTGGAATTACAAAGCAAGATAAATCGAAGTGATTCGTAGGGGTTGTGCGAAGGTCACTTTTTGAAATGTGAAGCCTAAGAGAAGCTTGAAATATGCTAAGCAAATTTGAGCCCAAGTTGAAGATAAGGTTAATGTTATATCGCATAGCACTACATTTAATTTTGAAATACACCAATAAGCTCATCTCTGTAAAGAGAATGGTTTAGATAAAAACAAATAACACTATATTATTTAATGCGGACATATCTAAATTTGATTGGGGATAGACTCCCAGTTAGGTCTACTGAGGATATTTTGTCCCTAAATAGTGTCCTACTTGTCCATAACCTTAGCTCAGTCGGTAGCGTATGTGTCTACTAAGAGAAGGGTCCCGGGTTTGATTCCTGTTATGGTCGAAAAATTTATCATTGGTGAAATGTGAGTTTATCCTTTAACAGTGATGAATTAACGACCACGGGCGGGGTATTAAATTTGTTCTAGATCTAAGTTAATCTATGAATACTGTGCTGATATAATCAGTCGGTTAAGAAAGTGCACATCAAACACCTCAAATAAATGAGAAATTTAAGTTTCCTAACTTATATACACAAAAATGCGGGTGGATAAATTTATATCTAAGATACTTCCTTTCTTATTACTATCCCATTTTAGTAATTTGCAAATATACGTACAAACTGAATATGTATTAAAACGGGCTGATATATTTTTTTAAATTTGTCCATGCTTACGTTATATATGTCATTTAATCACGGGTCGGTGTTAAAATACCGTTTAGTAGCTGTTATAAAAATTATTAAATGTTGAAATATATCATATTTACTAAAATATCTAAAATATGTTGGTAATATTGAGAATTAATATTGTACTGTTGAACTCTTTCGTAATTGCGAAAGTTATTGTTTTTGTTGCAATAAAAGCAAAGGAGATTTGACCTTAGACTTCAAACTTCGAAGATTTGCATGCCCATATTTATTAATCACGTGAATGCTTAGCTAGATGGTATTGATACTCAATGTTAAGTTTAGTAACAATTGAAGAATTGTGTAATTGTCCCATTTTTAAGCATATAATATGGAATTTAGGTGAAGGGGAGTAACAAATATAATTGCATTGATTTGTCATTGTGCAGGAAAGACACAAACTGGTAAAATCTCCACTTACGGTCAACAAGTAAGTGAATTATGAACCTAAATAACTCAAATGGTCCAATAACCATATTGTAGCTCCACACCTATAATTAATCAACATTGGAATAAAAATTAAGAGAATTTTAAGAATAAAACGAGTCACGCCTAAGAGAAAAATCCCCTAATTCATCTTTCTTTCCCGTCCAGATAATATAATTATTAGTAAATCCTAGCTTAAAGTGAGGATTTAGGGAACGAAAGAAAAGATTATTGTTGTTTTTTGCAAAAAAATAATTATTTTTTGGTCAAAATAAATCAAATATTGCTTCTATACATACATAGAACCTAATTACTTTTTAGACCAAATATCTTCCTAAGCACCTTGTTTTCGAACACCCAAAATTTGTTTTTGTTATTATGATAAGAGACCACGTTTCACACACGTAGAGAACAACTTGTAAGATTATTGTTTGGTATATTCTGAGTTTTACATTCCTTGAAAGCAGGCGAGATATCAACAACTTGCTGACCGATCAATAGAATGTCTTTCCTGACTGTATTCTTTCCCTAATTTCCCATCTAAATGGTTATTTCTGGTTAAAATTGTTCCTAAATAATTGAATTCATTAACCCTGTCAAATGGCGTGATCATATACTTAGTATTTTATATAAATATTAGATATAACATTTTCGGGAGGAAATTATTTTATTATTAATTTCTAAATATTTTCAAATTATTTTGGAACGTTTAAATCAATGTAAATCTTGTCCAAATATTCTCAAATATACTTTTTGTTAAAGTAGTTAAATATAATAAATACTTTTTCTGTTTATTCATTTTGTTGCACTAGTTTTTATATTAATATAAAATGACACACATCCTTAACTATTGTTTTAAAGTCACCTCAAAACAATTGTAGTTTTTAATGACTTTAACTGTAATTGTTTTAGAATATTAATCATCTGCTTTACGGAAATACTAGCCTTGTTTCCAAACAAGCATCGAACCATAGAATGTTACGCCAGATTGGCTGACGTTGGAAATTATTTGCAATGGTAATAGTAGAGGTTTCAGATATTAAAACACTCAATTCATTTTATATCACACACTATTAGTGTGTACAGTTTGTTTGACTACTAGTATTATTTTTATTTAAAAAAACATTCGCCTAAAAATCAGTTTGGAAAATAGGGCTAAAATATGAATATTTATTTAAATAAATATTGTATACAAAAGTCCACCGATGTTATCAGAGAAGTATGGCAACAAACAAGGTATAGAAGAGAATAATAAAAAAAAGAAATAGGTTAAAGGGATGGGGATGGTAGAATAAATTCCATCCCAGCAAGGGTGGATCATCTAGATAATATAGTGGTATTCTGACCCGAGGGAAAGGGCTTCAATCGCGAATGAACGCACCGAGGGATGATGGGGTTGTTTTTTTTTACCACACTTGGGATTCTCAACCCCTTTCCTTTCGAACGTTGATTAATTGCAATATTTTTTTTTTTTTACTTTCTCAGATGAAGAAAATATATTGTAATAATGAAATAATGGAACTCGATATTATGATGAATTTTTACGTTTTATGTGATCCTGAGCCGAAAAAAATTTAATTTTAAAATTCTCTTTGTCCCTGTACACGGATACGAAACGATTAGATTGATTTTGTTCAAAGTTTATATTTAGATTTTATTGTGCTGCATACACTTCAGTATTTTTATATTTTGACCTTAGCCCTCAATTAAGGGTAATTTACTGATGAGTTATTTATTTTTAATTCTAAATTTTTCAAAAATGACTTCGAAATATTATTTAAAATATATACATAGGATTTGTGAGAGATGACCAATAGCACTGTATAATTAGTTTTTGGACAAAAATTTGTTAAAGAGTAGTTTACAGAAGGTAGATTTTTGAAAATTAAAAATATCTATAGTGATTTTGTTCAAAATGTATATCTAGAGATCGTATGATAAGATAAACAACAATGTATCGACTGATTGGTCAAAAATTTGAAATATTAAAAAAATTCCTCTAAACTTTTTGTTTTTAATTGGTATCGTGGCGATGCTTTACATGACAAATAACACAGTATACTGATTTTTGTGGTAGGAATTTGTTTAAGGGTGGTTTGCTGATGACTAATTTTTATTTATTGTTTAACATATACAAAAAATATCTAATGTTTTTGTTTAAAATTGATATTTGGACACGGTTGATCTCCCCAAAAACCCCATATATATTGTTTACGGGTTAGTTGTTTACTGAAGAATTATTTTTGTATATTTTGAATATTTTTGAAAATAGATATACCAATTTTGTTCAAAAAAGATATCGGGGTACTATGTTATATGATAAAAAATAGTCTGTCTTAATTTTCCTAAAATAAATTAATTTAATGGTAGTTTACTTAGGACAAACAATCGAAAATATGAACTTTTTCGAAATTAGCCTAAAGATCGAGTTCAAAATGGGTATCTGAGAGTAATTTTTCATAATAAATAAAAATATGCTTTTAATTTTACATATTACAAATCATTTTAAGGTGGATTAAAATTTATTTTTTTTAGTTTGAAATTTGTTAATAAAAATCTCAACAATTTTATTTGGACTCAAATTCAAAAATTTGTTTTAAACTTTAAAAATAAGTAGTTTTAATTTTTAATAAGAATATGATGTGTTTATTTTTATGAGTAAAACTTCTTTAAGGGTAGTGTACAAAAAACCAGTTTTTGAAAATTTTCCTCAAAGCTATAATCAAAAATATGAGAAGGTTGGTGCGATTGTGTCATCCCCGCGTCTTACTACCTGTTCAGGTTATACGAATTTATTATAATTGTTATAATGGGTAGGAACGAGGAAGGAAACATTTTAGAAGAAATGCACCCTCATTTTCGTAGAAGCAGAGCGGGAAATCATCTAGGCTATAAACACTCTCAGCGGACCCTACCAGGACTCGAACCCCGATCTCTCCGTTTTCACCAGGCCAGTCTAACACGAGGGTAACGCCTTAAACCATTCGGCCACTGACGCGGGTTGCAATAATATTCACACCATTACAACGATTCTTTAATATATAAAATACCCCTGTCCATAACAGTGAGCACGTGGATTAAATATCTGGTGACTAAGTAATTGAATTTCGACTTCCGAGAGGGTGTATTAAAATTGTTTTTTAATAAATTGTTTCCAGCTATTCTCTCAAAGTGTGGGTACATTTTCTCTAAATTTTATATTCCTCATCCCTAAAAATAGTGTCCTAGTTAAAGTGCGGATAGCTGGGGCAGGTATTAATAAATAATGGAAAATAAAGTCAGATACCGGAAGTATCTTATAAATATAGCTTGTAAATTAAAAAGAAAGTTTACCCC
>CABEEJ010002374.1:69392-103951 GCA_901482245.1 Timema douglasi
CCCCCTCCCATAGGTTACTGTTTTAATATCTCAACAATATTGGCTTCTATCCTCAACACTTACTGGCTTAGCCATAAAATATTTATTTTAGCCCACTCTACTTAAATGAAAGTAATATTTATCAAAATTGAATTCTTATCTCTCTGTTTTAAACAAAGTTTCTTTTAATGTTTCACATACATAAATCCTATTTAAAGGAAGTGTTTTTTATTAGGTGAGGTTTTGGAAAGGGAATTAGCTAGGAATGTGGGGAATGCCAGGCCTCCACCGTGGCTCGGATTCCACGTTAAACTGTAGGTCCTCCATTTCATCTCACAATCACCCTATCATTACACATTAGCGTAAGTGCGTATAGCCCGAACGGGTAGTAAGACGCGGTGCTAATAATAATAATAATAATAATAATAATAATTAGCTAGGACATACACTAAACTGGGTTGAGAATTAATCAAATAATGTTCAAACTATTAATAACATAAATGAAAATATAATATATGGATTCAGAGACAATGCTTCACTCTTATATTCTTTTAAAATACAAAAATAATTAAGAGTATATTGTTCATTAATAAAATACGTAATAAATAGCATTTATCTATCTATTCCTTTTAATTAAGTGATTAATTATGTTTTCTGCCCACTTTACATATTTTAAACATTGTTAAACGCTTGGATAAAATACTAACAAATAAAAATAGCTGAATATATATATCACAATCCTATATTATAATTTTGAAAATTTTCAGTGTTTCACTTTCGCTCAATGTATCTTAAGAACCTTTCAAAGTTAATTAACTGTCACATGTTTATAAAGATAGCTACACAACTGTTTGTGAACTATTTTTATAACTATTCCTTAAGATATTGCCAAATATATGAGATACTGTAATCACTAACCTTCATAAATAATGTTTTGAAATTCTTTTCAATGCAAGAAAATTCATCATTGTGATTGTGTGTCTCCTACCAGAAGCTTCCTTAAAAAGAATGTGATGTTATACTTATAAACATACCATGTATGGTATTTATTTCTTGTTTTAATTTATTGACACCAGATATAATATATAAATAAAGCTGTAACTTTCTGAATTCAAAATAATATAAATTAAAACAAAAATAATTAAATTACGAAGGGATCATAAATTATTGAATTGTGTATATACAACTAAGGTTTATTACACAAAATATTGCAACAAAATTCTGTGTGGGGGAGTTATAATATAACAATTATGTGGTACAAGTTATCCGACACCTTAAATCAGTCAGTATTGTGTATATCTATTGATCTAAGGGTCCCGGGCTTGATTACCAGCATGGACGAAAAATTTAGCATAGGTGAAATATAGGTTAGTCCTTTCACACTGATGAATTAACGGCTGGGGACTGGATGTTGTGCCTGTCTTAGGTCCGTGTGCAAGAACTTGGCTAAATGGATTCTTTGTGGACACTAACGTGGGTTTGCTTGCGTCATCATAGGTTAAAAGGTGGAGCGATAGTGTGCACGGGACTACACTATCGGTCCACTAAGCATTCACTAACGTTCTTGCATACTGCCCAATAAAAAACTGACCCAGGTCACAGGCTGGAAACAAAAATGGATGAGTGTGGAACAAGCTGTTCTTTTAACAGTCCTGTATAACCTGTGGTCTCTTTAACACTTTTTTTGCCTGCTTCGGTGGCCACATAGCTTAAGGTGTCACTATCGTGTTAGACTAGACTGCCAAAGACAGGGAAATCAAGGTTCGAACTCCGGTTGGCTGTATCGAAGGTGGATTTTCCAAAATGGCTTTCCACTTTCACTTTTACATAAATTCGGGTATACTTCTTCTAAACTAAAACTTCTTCATACCTAGCTCATTAGCGTAATGCGTATAGCCGGAACAGGTAGTAAGACGCGGTGCAAAATAAAAGCACCTATATGAAACCATAGGTTCCTTAACACCTATGTGGAAAAAATATTTTATTTAACACTTAAGTGTAAAAATCTGTTACTATAACACTTATTCACAACAAGCAGGTTTATCTCAATGTTTGAGTGTGCCCATTTTAATTGAGTCCCAAGAATTCGCGGACACGAAACTTTTTTTTTTTTAAGGGTCAGCTTAGTTGGTGTGGTTGTATACCTCGTTGGAGAGTTATCTTGTTAGTTTTTCATTCCAATCTTTATGTATGAGTGCAAGGTATTGTCGAAGTAATCCGTGAGGGTTTAGAAAATATTATCAAGCCCTTGAGCTGAATTCTCATTATATTAGTTTATATTCCATCAGTTACCAAATGTCTCAAAATGATTTATGGATGATTTTTTTTTTATAAAACCTACGTTGGAAACAATCTTACTTTAATCAATTTATTATTTTATTTTGGGAATTAATCACTGCTTATATAGGTATATAATTGGTTTGTTAATTTTAACACTAAGCGCATGTTTATCTACTAAAAAAAAAAAAATTGTAGCCACTGTCTCTATAAACCTTAATGAAACGCTTAGTTCTAAATTTTTGTTTTTAAGTTTTAATTTTAAATATTTAATTGTTTATATAAACATTTTAAATGTTGGTTAAAATTTTGATAGCTTTGTTGAGCAATTAATTGGTTACTAGATTTCATCGATTTGATTATATATAGTTATCTAAATGTTTTATAAACGGGAATTTGTCGTTTTATATAGTTTAAAAAAATGTGGTTGTAATTCAATGGCATGTTAAATATCATCTGTTTAGTACTGTATCTCAATTCATAACAAGATAATGAATTAAGACTTTTTTTAAACAAAGTATTAGGAATGAGGTTTGGGCCTGAGAGAAATGGAAAAAAAATGATCCGACACCTAGGCTCAGCTAGCAGCATGTCTGTCTACTAAGCTAAGGGTCCCAGCTTCCATTCTCGGCATGGCTGAAAGTTTATAATTGTTGAAAATGTGGGTTTACCTTTTCACATTGATAAATTAACGGCCGAGGACTGGATGTTGTGCCTGTCCTTGTCTTAAGTTAGACTATAAGATATATGAAGCAACGACAGGCCTAACAAGCCGGTAGTGGAAAATATATGGCTTGAATAAAAAACTGGATGGAAATAGTAATGGATGTATATATAAAAAAAGAAATTAACATAGAGAATAATTGAATAGTTAAATAACTAAGAATGTCATGGTTTGTATGCATCTCCAAACAATAATCATAATAGCTCGCAGGCTGATTTGGTTTAACTATGTGGCGCGTTTGGATAGTTATAGGCGTGTTAACAACATTTAGTTGGGAAACCTGGAGAAAAAAAACATTGGTAGACTAAGACATCGATGGGAGAATAGTGCTAGGATGTATTTGAAGGAGATTGTGTGTCATTGTAGGGATTGTATGGAGGTTTCTAAAGATAGGATTCAATGGAGAGTTTACGTTCTGGTGGCCATTAATCCTTCGAGCTCCTCAAGGCCAGAGATTCACTAAGCTACTGTAGTTAATTAGGCCTGTATTACTTTAATGTGTCCAGACAATTATATTTATTGTGCAGTGTCTTATTGCCCATCCACTGTCCACACTAATGTATTAAACATTAGAATGATTAAATTTAGATTATGTACACTAGCATTTGCCTAGAGGAAGAGTTGACAAACTCTTAAGTGAGTAAACTACCAAAACTTAACCCAGTCAGGTTTCGAGCTAGCAAACCATTTTATATGAGCTTGTCTTTTAGTTCATGTGGGTTTTAAAATAACAGTTGAAACAGAGCTTATAAAGTTTAATATGGATTAAATTTGATATTTTCAGGTAGAAGCTTAAAAATACTAACCGTAGTTTCAATTTTTAAAAAAACAGATGCATGTTGTTGATTAAAAAATATTTAGACTGAAGTTTCATGAGCTTTAGTCCCAAAAGTTCGGGACTATATGTAACATAACTCGTGAAAGAGTGAGTCTTAAATATGGATTCCTATTTTATGAATATCATAAGGCATTTTATCCGATTGGAATCTATTAGTTTTTAAGAGTATGTTTATTTCCTTTTAGATTGTTTGAAATTATATACATGTAAGACCGCTTCAGTGGTCGAATGGTCTAAGGCGTTACTCTGGCAATAGACCGGACTGCCGATGACTGGGAGATCAGGGCTTGAGTCTGGTCGGGTTTACTGAGGTGGTCAAATAAATAAATAAAAGACATACATACACAGATACACATATACATACATACAGACATACGTAGGCCTACGTATGAATATGTTGCTGTTTGTGAGTAATTAATTATTTATTTTATTTGTTTATTTTCAAAATAAAATAAACAATCATATAATATAGATATAAATGTATATATATGTTTATTTATATGTACATATAATAACAATTTATGAGACCATTCTTTATGGAAAAAATTTTAGATTTATTTGAACACGAGAAAATATAGATATAAATGTATATATGTTTATTTATATGTATATATAAGAACAATTGCTGAGACTATTCTGTATGGAAAGAGTCTTAGATTTATTTGAACACGAGAAGGAATACAGTAATTCAAAAGCTTAAACGTTTTAAGTTTCCTTAGCGTTGTTTATTGAATTTCCTCCAACCATTTCATCCTACCATCTGGCGACTTCTCTTGTTTCCTCATTCTTCACGCTCTCAACGAATCTCTCCCCTTTCCCTTCTTGAACTCCAACAGTCCATTTCACTCCTTCCTCTCAGCCAACCCAACCACCCCCTATTCACCCCCACCTTTCCAACCCCTACTTCATCCAGAAACGGAGGAACACGTGTTCTTCTCTGTGTAAGTTGAGCTCGAGTCTTCCACTCTTAAAACAGACAAGCGCCATTTCCTTCATTCTCTCGCCCTTTCACTATCTCCCCTTCCTTCTTACCACCCTCTCTTAATTCCATTCTTTCATTTTGTCCCCTCCATTCGAGAGGTCAACAACTTACCACTTACGACCTAATAAGACTGAACAAGGTTTGTTAAGTCTTGTATCTGGGTTGTGTAAGATGTTCGCAGCACTGTGGAACACAATAATTAAATACATCGAGGTTTAGTAAGGAGTTTATCTGCATTGTGTTATGTTTGGAGCACTGTGTAACACAATAATTAAACACAGCAAGGTTTAATAAGGAGTTTATCTGCATTGTGTTATGTTTGGGGCACTGTGGAACACAATAATTAAAACAGTGAGGTTTAATAAGGAGTTTATCTGCATTGTGTTATGTTTGGAGCACTGTGGAACACAATAATTAAAACAGTGAGGTTTAATAAGGAGTTTATCTGCATTGTGTTATGTTTGGAGCACTGTGGAACACAATAATTAAATACAACAAGGTTTAATAACGGGTTTATCTGCATTGTGTTATGTTTGGAGCACTGTGGAACACAATAATTAAAACAGCAAGTTTTAATAAGGAGTTTATCTGCATTGTGCTATGTTAGTAGCACTGTGGAACACAATTATTAAATACAGCAAGGTTTAATAAGGAGTTTATCTGCATTGTGTTATGTTTGGAGCACTGTGGAACACAATAATTAAAACAGCAAGTTTTAATAAGGAGTTTATCTGCATTGTGATATGTTAGTAGCACTGTGGAACACAATTATTAAATACAGCAAGGTTTAATAAGGAGTTTATCTGCATTGTGTTATGTTTGGAGCACTGTGGAACACAATAATTAAAACAGCAAGTTTTAATAAGGAGTTTATCTGCATTGTGATATGTTAGTAGCACTGTGGAACACAATTATTAAATACAGCAAGGTTTAATAAGGAGTTTATCTGCATTGTGTTTTGTTTGGAGCACTGTGGAACACAATTAAATACAGCAAGGTTTAATAAGGAGTTTATCTGCATTTTGTTATGTTTGGAGCACTGTGGAACACAATAATTAAAACAGCAAGTTTTAATAAGTAGTTTATCTGCATTGTGATATGTTAGTAGCACTGTGGAACACAATTATTAAATACAGCAAGGTTTAATAAGGAGTTTATCTGCATTGTGTTATGTTTGGAGCACTGTGGAACACAATTAAATACAGCAAGGTTTAATAAGGAGTTTATCTGCATTGTGTTATGTTTGGAGCACTGTGGAACATAATAATTAAACACAACAAGGTTTAATAAGGCGTTTATCTGTATTGTGTTATGTTTGGAGCACTGTGGAACACAATAATTAAATACAGCAAGGTTTAATAAGGGGTTTATCTGCATTGTGTTATGTTTGTAGCACTGTGGAACACAATATTTAAACACAGCAAGGTTTCTAAGGCATTTATCTGCATTTGGTCAGTTGTTTGAAACATTGTAGAACACAATAGCTATAACCCCAAATTGTTTAAGCGCTGTCTTAAATGTTAGCAGCAATGTATTTTTTTTAAATTTATATTACCACCTGTTCAGTTTATATGCATATATGATAATTACTCTAATGGGGTAGGGATGAAGAAGGAAGCATTTTAGAGGTAAAATGCCCACATTTTTGGGGATGGATGGTGGAAAAACCATTTTAGGAATAATTACCTTCAGTATACTCTACCGGGATTCCAACGCCGATCGTCCTGTCATCAGTAGGCTAGTCCAGCACGAGAGTGATGCCTTAGACCGTTCTGTCACTGAAATAGTTGCACCAATATATAATGCGATGATTAGAAATAAACAAAACAAATGATAATACAGTTCGATAGACTTATATTTACCAAGTTAAAACTGTTTACAAGTGGCTTGTGGCAACCCTAGTGGTGTGATCTGAAACCCTAATCCTCTCGTCATCTGCAATCAGTTTAGACAAGCTTATATTTGCGGTTAACAATGGTATTAACCTGTTAAATAATACATTATATTCGCCACATATTGTTGTGAGACTGTCCTGTATTCTTTGTCTCCAACCTAATTCTGTATTCAATGCCACTGACCTTCCATCTTGAAAACAAGACCTTCATTGATACTGTCGTTAAGCACTTTCATCAAGGATTTTTTGAGCTGCTTAACCCAAATGGGATTATTTCCGCGTTATAAACCCACATAATAACCTACTTATCGGACTCTTTAACCTCAACGCTGGTTAATTATAGGACACACTTAACTACCAGATCCTAGAACATTAATTTAATGACCCGCTTTGGCAATGTCGGGAAAATTGCGCTTTCACAGAAAAAAGAGTAAACTGCATCCTTCCGTGAATCATCACACTAATAGGTGAGAAAAGTGCGCTCACACGACCTTGTCTGTCTCACCTAAATAATTTTAACAGGGTCGTGTGGGCGCGCTTTTCTCACCTAATGGTGTGATGATTGATAGTAAGACTCAATTTTCCCCTTTTTTCTGGGAAGGCGCAGTTTTCCCGGGCGCAATTTTCCCTAATCGGCTTTGGCAGTCTCATGACTTAACGCGTTACTCTCGCAATATATTATACCGCCGATTATGGGTAGATCAGGGTCATAGACCCGGTAGAGTGTACTGAGGGTGGTTTTTCCTAAATATTTTTCCACTATCCTACCACGCGAATGCAAGTAAACTTCCCTCCAAATTCAATCTTACTCATCCCTAAAACAATAGCTTAGGGGTGACCTGGTGGTCTAGGGGTAAGGTGTCAGACTTCTATGCTGGCGGCCGGGGTTCAATCCTCGGTCCCGGCAAAGATTTATCTGATTACCAAACCCTTCCTTCACCTCTGACAAGACATCTTGTGAATGTGGGGAATGCCAGGCCTCCACCGTGGTTCGGATTCCACGTTAAACTGTAGGTCCTCCATTTCATCTCACAATCACCCTACCATTACACATTAGCGTAAGTGCGTATAACCCGAACGGGTAGTAAGACGTGGTGCTAATAATAATAATAGCTTAGGTAGTGCATACGCATATAACCAGAACGGATAATGAGACTTGGTACTAAAAAAAACACGTATACAGATTTTTCTGAGCACCGTTTCTTATAAATCATTAGGGTCATAAGCATATGTACTATTACGCTAGTGTGCATAATAATTTAAATCCTCTACAGATTAGGCTATTTGGTAAATTCGCGAAAATGTCCATTAGGAATTTTCTTGCCAACATATAGATTAAAATAATTCCGTGAAAATATGTTTTATCTAGAATAAGAACCAAGGAAAAGCTAATTTTAAAATGCAGTTCAATGCTGTTGTCTCGCAAATAGCAGAGTGGGTTTGTATAACTATTCAAGAGAAGAGGGGAAGAAGTATTATCAGATAAACAAAGAGGCCCCACAAACGGAATTGGTCTTTTTTTTTTTAGCACCACATTCGGGTTATACGCTTACATACTATGTTAAATAATGGTTTTAGCTATTAGGAAGACTATGTTTAGAGGAAGTATACCCACATTTTCGTGGAGGGAAAGTGAAATACCATTTGGGGAAAAAAAACCTCAGCACACCCGACCGAGATTCGAACCTTGATCTGCCAGTCATCGGTAGTCTAGTATACTGCGAGAGTAACGTATTAGATCATGAGGCCACGGAAGCGGTTCTCATTAAATTCCCTCTCATTCTATTTCGTGCATTGGGGTCTAAGTCACTGTTTCTAAGTGAACAATCGAAAACGAGTAGTGCTCTGGGTGTGGGAGAAGAGAGAGTATTAAATGCACCGTTGGGATGGAAGTGTCCTACGTAAAGAAGAAGCAGAACGGAGAGCAAGCGACGCGGAAGAGCTTCAAGCGGTTGCTGAGATTCATAATTTGATATTTTCATGCGACGAGACTCACAATTTTTTCTCCGATCATTTATACAAAAGGAGTGTCAGTCTTCACAACTTCTGATGGATTAAAGAGTCAAGCTATATTTGTTAATTACTGTTGTAGCAGCATCTAAACATAATATTCTATAAATTGAAAAATCACACTTGGACCCAGAATCGAACCAGGTACCCTTAGTTTAATACGCCAAAGTTATAGCCACTGGGTTATCCAGGAATGGTCTCGTGCTAAGGGTCATCCTTAGCTCATATTTTAAGACAGAGTCTGTGATGGACGTGCAGAAATCGTTGGCTACAAAATGTGTGATCAATTAATATCACGGACTATCAGATAACGCAAGCACCATCAACTCGGTAGTTGGCTTAATGCTGCCAATAGTACAATTACAACTATACGAATGAGCAAATCCTAATGAATTAAACAGACAAGCTATTATATTAATTGTTATTTATAGTTATAGCTTCATCTAAATATCATTACACCTGGACACGGGATAAAACAGTAATTATCAGATAAGAGCTAAGTTGATTATTCCATCACCAGTAGACCCATGCAAAACTTTCGCATATTCAACCTTCCACTCCCCCCACCCTCCCCCCAAAAAATTAGTCTTTTTTTGGTTTGTTGAAATTAAATACTCAGCGACGATAGTTTATTAATGTGAACGTAATTACAATTTACAATAATTCTTTGTATACAATATTTGATGTCAGAATGCAATCATCTTGAATTTTTTGTCTGTAATTTTCTATAATTGATGCAGAAGTATTGTTAGACCTAATGACTTTTGAAAAGGCTACATAGAGTTGTCTATGAGTAAATACAGAATTTGGCAAGTACAATCCAGCTCTTTGAAGCGTCTTTCCCTGAGACTTATTGATAACAGAAATAATATATAGGTTTTTCTTTTAACTTAAATTTTAAACAAATAATGTGTTTTAACGTAAACTGAGTATGCCATGTCAGAAGTGGGTAGTAAATCCTATCAACTGATATCTTATTCAGGATTTATAAGCTTTATATTGGTTTAGAAAAGGGGATTTTGACAACAGAAATAATATTTAGGATAATATGCGCTTTCGTATAGTTGTAAATTGTAGATTCGGAAGCTGATCGAAATTGATCACACATTTGTAGCAGACGATTAACACGCGTCCATCAAAGACTGTCTTAAAATATGAGTGAATAATGACCCTGAGCATTGGACGATTCCTGGTTAGCTCAGTGGTCAGAGCATTTACGTAATAAGCCAAGTGGATCGGGTTCAATTTCCATGTCCAGATTTCATTTTTAAATTTAAAGAATATTAACAACATCTGTTTTACATAGGCACTATTTTCTGTGGTTTTTTTTGCTGGATTAAATTACATTTAAGGTTGTGATTAAAATGTCATAATTCGCTGAATCAGGGGAGTGAAGTATTATATTAGCAACAAATAGGTATTGCAATAAATCAACTATTCAATTCGGTTACCACGTGATCTAACGCGCTACTCTTTCAGTAGATTAGACTGCCAATGACAGGGAGATCAAGGTTCGAATCTCGGTCAGGTGTATTGAAGATGGTTATTTCTAAAATGGTTTTCCACTCTTTCTACACACAAACGTGGGTACATTTACTATAAATAAAATCTCCCTAATTTCTAAAACCATTAGTGTAAAACCCAAACGAGTAGTAAAAACCGCTACCAAAAAAATAAACTAAACTAATACATGTAATATTAATTTCATGTATAATGATCTCATCTTCATCATCATCATAATAATACGTTGGAAGCAGACGTAACTACTAGCTACCTGTCGCTCAAATACTGTACAAGGTATCTTAGAAGGTACAGTATCTGGTTTCAATGGTGACAAAGTCGTTCACTATGAAATAAAATATGTTGTATCGGTCCACACTTATAGTATTGATTTTGAATAGTTTCCTTCTCCAGGTAAAGAGGATGACCAAATTATTATTATTACTATTAGCACCGCGTCTTGCTACCCTTTCGGTTTATACGCACTTACGCTAAAGTGTAATGGTAGGCTGATTGTGAGATGAAATGGAGGACCTACAGTTTAACGTGGGATCCGAACCACGGTGGAGGCCTGGCATTCCAAAGGCCTGGCATTCCACACATTCACAAGTTGTGATTAATACACGTCTTGTCAGAGGTGAAGGAAGGGTTTGGTTATCAGATAAATCTCCCGGGACCGAGGATTGAACCCTGGACCCCCAACATAGAAGTCCGACACCTTACCCCTAGACTAACAGGTCGCCCCAAATTATTAGAATCAATTACCTTTTTTAATTTTATTTTATTTATTCAGTTAAAATCATACAAACATTTTAATTTAATACAATTGTCAATGTTTAGTATGCATCCCCTTTGTTGTTATAGCTGATTCAAGTTTTTTAGGTATATTATAGACCTAGGATATTTTATACAACAATGATTCTAGTAACAAAAATGAAATGATGAAAAACCAAAACTATTCACTAAAACAGCACATAAACATCATATAGTAGATAATATTACAAAGACTGGTCCGAAGATCAACCAACAGCTGACTACAGTACTGCCAACAACAGTGAAGCATAGTAAAAACATATAATATTTATTTAAAACAAACTAAATATATTGTGACCTAAAATATTTACACCAAGAATGTTAAATAAGGAGCCTTTGAGGGAAGAAATAATTTTTTGTTTTTTTTAAGTCTTATAATTTGGCCACCCTTTATATATAGCATTTGTTAGAGATCTTTTCAGTGTGGCTTTTTGTAATTTATTAACAATTAACTTTTTCATTGGTACACTATCAGAAAGTAATAGTTCATGTTTCCTACACGACAATATGAATGACTGATTTGATCTCTGATCACTTGTTTCTTGTAATCATCCACACAGAACAATCGCGTCAATTCGGACCGCTAAAGTATGATCACTCACGTAGGACATTGCCTTAGTGTAGTAGTGCTTATAGTGCTTAGGTGCGTCAAGTTAAAATGAAACTCACATCACCAAATATCTTTGAAATCACCGAGTAGGCAACTTCGTTAATGAAACTTATTCTAGTAGAAGACGAGTGACCTATGCTGCTTCTAGGAGATATAGTGTGAACCAGCCAGACTGGTCCAATTGGGCCTCGTCTGGTGGAAACTTTGCCCCAGAGAAACTATGGTTCAGATCCCGGAGGGGTCAAAGGCTTAATATTCACGAGGAACAAGGAATATAAACTCACTCTACAAGATGTCCCAAGCGGTAAACTTCAATCATCTAAAACATATATTTTTTAAACAATAAACAATCTGAATTATTTTATTGGAAGAGGAAAACAGATAAACTATAATTTATAGCTTTTAAAGACAAACTCGCTTCGCTCGTTGGGGGCTACGCGGCCAAACTCCCAGTGTGTTTTATTTGCAAGTGGATGTAAACTAATGTAATTCCAGAGCCGTTTTTTGATAGGTCTTACCATTTAGCCACAAGAGACCTCCAAAGAAAGGTCCGCATCGACTTTAAAGTTGCTCCAAAATTTTGAATTTTTTTCGGAGGTTAAAAATTAAATTGTTTAACTTTTTGGAACGTTACCGTCAATTACAGGCTAGAAGCTATAAGTTTGCCAAATTTTAAGTTTCTATCTCATCTGGAAGTTGGTAAACATTAATGTCAGTGAGTGAGTCAGCCGTGTGGCTTTATAGTAGTATAATATAACCAAATTTTCTTACGAATGGACATATTTGACAGCTAGAAAAATATTTTTAAACATTGTGTCTTTCTAACTGTTTGGGATTAACACCCATATAATAATTACTTTGATGTGTTAGTTATGAGTAAGGTTGAATTTATATTAAGTGTACTGGCATTTTCATGGAGAGAGAGAGAGAGTGGAAAACTAATTTAGGAAAAACACCCTCAGTACACCCGATTAGGCTCGAACCTTGGTTTCCCTATCTCCGGTAGTCTAGTATATTGATAAAGTTATACCTTAGCTCATTCGGCCATCTTAGCGTGTGATTTCGATGTTATCAAATTATTAGTAAACATTTATTACTTTGATTAAACTAACAAACAAACTTTGTTTACACACTCTGTGTTTACAAACCGGGGAAGCCAGTTTCAAGGGAGGCACTTAATGTCAACAAGTAAACAATCCAATTCAACCAGACCTATTCCTATAATGGAATTAGTTCTGTCTTGAGGGGTATTAAAACTCATCATAACACTTGCCGAGAGGATTGAATTGAAAACAGTTTCCAGAAAACTAAGTTTTATGAGGGTTTTATGAGTATCCAAGCTACATTAAGAGTCTTAAAATAGTATATCCTCTATAATATTGGATACCCATCCACCCGATAGATTAAACCAAAACACCATCATCTGTGAGCATGAGAACAATGTCCCAGGTCTCATATTTTAATAGTGGTTGTGAAACTCATTAAGGTCACGATTCGATTACCAGTTGGGGAGCTATGTATTTCTTTGTAAAAGTTTTCTCACTCTTTATAAACGCTATTGAGGGTACAGTTCCTTTAGATTATACACTTATCTCCAATTCCTCATTATTGTAAATATTCAGATATCTTGGACGGATGTAGTAGGTCGTAAGAAGTAAAGAATAACATAGAAAAATATAGTCCTGAATTTTACATATTACTACCTGTCCGAGATATCCACATATTTACACTAATGGGGTAGAGATGAGGAAAGTAGAATAGTACCATGCTCCACGTCTTACTACCCGTCCGGGATATCCACATATTTACACTTATGGGGTAGAGATGAGGAAAGTAGAATAGTACCATGCTCCACGTCTTACTACCCGTCCGGGATGTACACATATTTACACTAATGGGGTAGAGATGAGGAAGGTATAATATTACCATGCTCCATGTCTTACTACCCGCCCGGGATATCCGTATATCTACACTGATGGGGTGGATATTAGTAAGGTTAAAATAGTACCGTGATCCACGTCTTAACCCATCCGGGATAGCCATATATTTACATTCATGAAATATGGATGAGTAAGGTTAAATCCTAGAAGAGATTTATCCGCATTTATGTTAAATGTTAGTGGAAAACCATTTTGTAAAAATCACCCTCAGTACACCCAACATAAATTTGAACCCCAATCTCAATGTCAGCATTTCATTATTTTGATAGTGGTACATTTTAGACCATTCAAATACTGAAATGGATCTTGTTGGATTTCTTGTCCATTAAATATTTATTTTGACCAAATGAAAAATAGATTATAAAAAGTTTTGAAAAATAAAATAACCTTAACCTTTTTAGAAGTAGTTGACGTCCGTGGTCTTGGGTTATTGGCCATATTTTCTTGGGTTCAAGCCCAGTAGGTGTCAACAGATTTTTCTTGAGCGATAAAAATCCGTAGCACAACTTTTTTCGGAGATTAAGTAAAACCGTCAGCCCCATGTCGATTGTGGCGTGTAAAAGAGTCCTGGAATGTGTGTGAAAATACTTTTCGTGGCAAAATTGGTAGGCCTTTTCCCTCTCACTCGTAGAAATTCTCGTGTGCTGATATCATGAATCGGTTCAGAAAGTGCAAGTTAAATACCTTAAATAAATACATTATAGAATAAATACAAAATTTAAACTGCGTACCTACCTCTAATTAACAGTACTATGGCATAAAATAAAATTTAAATAACCACAATAATAAAAAAATATTCTCAAAAAATCATGCCTAAACTTGAAAAATATTAAATATTTATTAAAATTCCACGTATAAAGTCGAACTAGTTAAACAAATATTTTAACTTTTGGACATTATTTATTTCCATTTATTGTTTTCACAGAAACCTTAATTCTAGATGCAGTGCTGTTTAGACCTATATAAAGGGTAAATAATAATATTTCCGTCAATAGTATAATAAAATCTATCTCTTTTTCAGATGTTTTGGCATTGGAGAACATAAGGGCCATGGAACAATTAAATTAATTGAAAACAGACTATTGGGAAAAAAATTACTAATTGTATTATGTTATTTAAAGTTTTTTCCGATTTGATAACGACTGTATAAAAAATAATTATCACTGTCCATGATCAAGTAAGCTTGCTTTTACTTTTTTAAATGAACTTTGTGACTATTCACTATATTAATAAAATATGTAAAACGTAATTTGAACTGACTTTTACCAACTATGTTATTTTTATCATTTAAACTCGTGCTAGTATTACTTATCACTTACTTACTATAGGGCACCAACTCGAAAGTTCATGGCTGCACTTACAAAAGTACGCTACCTGTCCCTATCATGAACTAGTTCTACCTCAAGCTAGTTCTATCCAGTCTACCTCATTACAGCCTATCTTTTTCAGGTTTATTCTAATGTTATCCTCCCATCTGCGTCTAGTTCTTCTAAATGTTTCTCTTACCGTTGGGTATGCCAGCCAATGCCTTAAACAAGTTTCTAGTTCCTCCCGTTCGCGCTGCATGACCTGCACAAAGTAATTAGCGAGATTCCCTTACCCTAAAAACGGCCTGTAATGAGTACATGGTATTTAACTCATCCTTATTTAAACACTAAGGTTAGAGTCAGATGAAACAGACATCCTAGGGTGGGTGAAAATGTTATCAGAGACAAATGAAAGGCATAGAGAAAGCTTATTATGATCATGTTTTCTTTTTGTTTTTTATCTCCGCATCTTACTAACTGTTCAGGTTATATGCATATATAAACTCCAATGGGGTAGGGATGAGGAAGGAAGCATTATGGAGGTGATATGCTCGCAATTGCATAGAAGTAGAGTGGAAAACCATTTAGGAAAAACCACCCTGAGTAGACCCGACCGGAATTCGAACCATAATCTACCCATCATAAGCAGGTCAGTCCAGCACGAGAGTGACGCCTTAGCCCATTTAGTCACTGAACTACTTTATAAAAGTACACTTACTATGAATAATGTAAATAAATTTTTTAGCACCACGTATTATTACCGGTTATGACAATATTAATATGTTCTATTTAGGCTAATAAGGAATTTAGGGATTAGGAAGATTGAATTTAGAGGAAGTGTACAAACACTTGCACGAAGAGAATGGGGAACCATTTATTAAAAACCACCCTTAATAAACCCTACCAGGATTCTAACCCCAATCTCCCTGTCATCAGCAGTTAAGTCTATTGCTGGGGTGACGATAAATTATACTTGTTTAGATGAAAAAAGTTAAATTGATATTATTTCGTAGAAAGTACCGTTCATCATTTCTGCCTTTCTCAAATAAAATCTACAAAATAAATGTATACACTTTGTGTTTACTTCAATTTGTTAGCAAATTTAATTTGCAGTGTTATGGTGCTGTAAAATGTGTTTGCATCTCAAAATAAACAAACAAAAAGTAAATGATGAAGCCATTCAAATTCTCACATGGGGAAACTTAAGGACTCATAAAAGAGAGACAGTGTGTACAAGTTTTAACTACGTATGCATAGGTTTTGTAAAGTACACTTCATGTTCTTAGGTATTTTGTGTAAATAAAAACGCTAGTTTTATTACAAGATTTAAAAAATTGAAATATCCCATTTGGGAGTGGTTTAATTTTCTCATATCGTTAGAGCAACCTTAATAGTAACATAATTGGTTAAAAACTTGGATCTTGATTGGGTATGATTAATTTTCTAGCACCACATCTTACTACCCATTCGGTTTCCCCCATCCGAATTTGAGCTCATCCTCCCTATTATATGCAATACACACAATAACATTTTGATCATTAACACTAAATACATGGTCTAATGCGCTATTCTCACAGTAGACTAGACTGCTGATGACGGTGAGATAGAGGTTTGAATCTCGGTCAGGTGTACTGAGGGTAGTTTTATAAAATGGTTTTCCACTCTCCCTCCACGCAAATGCGTGTACAATTCCTTTAAATATAACTTTCCTAATCCTTAAAACAATTAACTTAATTATTATATAAGCGTATAACCCGAACGGATAGTAAGACGTGGTGCTTTTAAAAAACTTAAACTATTTTTCAAAATCCTCAATAATTTAGTGGAAAATAATAACTCACTTATGGGGGACACTAATAGGTACCATGAGACGCACACTACTGCAGTGCAATCCACAAGCCACCTCTTGAAAAATAGCAAGCTTAGTTTTAGTTAACTTAGTCACAGGAAAGTAGCAGCAATTAAGACCATTTGAAATGAAAGAAGAGGGGGTGGTGGTGCGATCGGGAAGGCTGTATATTTAGGCTCATATTCCTTGAATTTTAGGTTGCACGAGTATAGTCAGTTTACCCTGAAATGTTCGAAAGCTTTCCTCCATGGTTTACAATATGGTGAAGCTTATAAGATATATATTCTTTAAATTGTAAAATAGCGCCTGGACACGAGTCTTGGGTTCGATTCCCGTGTCCAGGTATTAATTTTCAATTTAAATAATATTATTATTACTGGCACCACGTCTTACTACCCGTTCTAGTTGTACGCACTTACGCTAATGTGTAATGGTAGGGTGATTGTGAGATGAAATGGAGGACCTGCAGTTTAACGGGGGATCCGAACCACGGTGGAGGCCTGGCATTCCCCACATTCACAAGTTGTGATTAATAAACGTCTTGCCAGAGGTGAAGGAAGGGTTTGGCAATCAGAAAAATCTGTGCTGGGACCGAGGATTGAACCCCGGACCCCCAGAAGTCCGACACCTTACCCCTAGACCACCAGGTCACCTGCTTCAATTTAAAGAGAATTATATTTAGATGCGGCTATAAACGTAATCATCAAATATAATAACTTTGCAATTTAAACCGTCATTATAAGATAGAACCATACTGGAATCGATCAAGGTAAGATTGATACCTTTTGTGGCAATAGTGGTGTAACTACAATCCCAATTTTTACAGTAAGAATCTTTCTTAGCTGACATTTAGAAACGGTATTAGATTTATCACGTATACATATCTCAAGACATTTGACATGAAGTTTTTATTTAAATAAATATCATCCCATAACATAACATTAATAATATAACGAAATGTTATAATAATTACTGACCGCAAAAAGGTTTGTGTTTTCTAAAATTTCTTGATACCAAATGATTACTATATCTGTAAAGCGCCTTTTCTCTTCTCTAAGAAACTAATAAGCATTTGTACAATTGAATGCTCGTCTAAGTAATTTATACGAAGCTTTAATTTTTAAATGTTGAGATCCCTCTTTTTTCATTACAACACAATTTTGTTTAAGTTTAATAATATTTTACTTTAGCAATGAAAATATTTTCTTCTAATTTAAATTAGTCTGAAAGGTTTGAATAAATCTTATAGGATGTGCTTCTTGTCTATGAGTGAAATTATGAATAATTGTTTGTAATTAATAGTTTTATTGTTTTTAAAATCCAAGGCTCTATTTACATTATAATTGAGATAAAATTGTTAGTTTAAAAAAACTACTAAATAATATGTTATAAAAAGTTAATAAACATTATTATGTAACAAATTTTTAAATATAAATTATTTTAGAACAATATTATTTTTTTACTTGAGGGAATAACTAAGAAAATAAAATAACTTTAAAAATAGTTCTTGAATACATATTAACCTAAATTAGATTTAAATAATTAATTTAAATTTGACGCCTTAGCTTAGTTGGTGTCTTTCTACTGAGCTAAGGGGTCCCAGGTTTGACTTTTGGCATGGCTGAAAAATTTATCTTTAATGAAATGTGGGTTTCCCCTTTCACAGTGATGAATTAACGGTCAGGGGCTGGATGTTGTGTCTGTTCTAAATTTAAGCTAGTTTATAAGTCATGTACTGATAATATAATCAGTTGGTTCCGAAAGTGCACGTTAAATACCTCAAATTAATGAAAAAAATATTTTAAGGTGTAAACATTTATTAAATTACTTTAACTTTTAATCATTTAAATGAATATTAAGATGTGAACAAATAAAAATGAGACTTTATTTTAACTATAACATCTTTGTGTGAAAAAAGATTCAATTTTTGATTAAATGTTGAAATTATTAACGTTGGGTGACCCGCTCATGTGCGGCTTAATTATTATTAGAACCACGTCTTACTACCCGTTCGGGCTATACGCGATAATTCCGCACAGAGTAAAAACTTATTTTAATAGAAAAAAAAGTAAAGGTAAATACTCTCACCCTAAATTTGTTTCCCATAAAAGGATATCTTAAATTCAATCAATTCTATCATCAAAATTAAAGAATATGGAATATCAGATTAATGGTCTGAGATTTAAGATATTCACGATTGTTAATATTTGAGTAGGTATAAATAAATCAATAGTAAAAATTCGGATTGGTTAATATTTACTCGTGTAAATATATTATTATAGCAAAAATCAGTGGCGGCTCGTGTATAGGCACTGCGGAACTGCAGCACCCTCTATTTCCACTTGATATTATCGATAACATTTAATTTAATGATTTCTTTTTTTTAAATTCTTTCTTTATTTTTGTAGTACAATATATATTCCTTAAGCTTAGTGTCAGTACTTCAGTAGCCATGAAAGTAGTTATGAAAAAAAAATACAAAAATCTTTTTATAGACCTGTGCGCTTCACAGTGCCAGCGATGTGGTGTTTGACTGCTGTGCTCATGCACACATAGGAGGGGGTGGGGATGAAGCCGGGACTGCCAGGTAGAGAGAACACTGTTGCTCTCGCAGGGACGGCTTTGGCGTGATGGTGGAAGGAAGTTTCTATTACTCAGCGTGTGTTGTGCTTAAAAACCGTGTACCATATTCTTGAATGTGATAAAGTGTAAAAGAGTGTAGAATTAGATTATTATTCTGCTTCCAGCTATTCTATTTGATTCATTTTTTCGGTTATTTTATTTGACAGAAAACTTTGACCATGGCCTTGCATCCCCAAGAAATAAGTTCTGTGACTGTAAGTGAACTTTAACAGCTTAAGTTTTCCCAGCTATCTCTCCATGAGAAAGTTACATTTACGAAAAGAGGTCGTTCAACATCTGATATTCTAATTATCTAAGCCAGGCAAAAGCAACAACAAGAAATAAATTCGTAGATTTAATTCTGAATGGTACCAACGGAAAAGTTGGCTTTGCGGCTTTGAAGTAAAAAATGGACTGTTTTGCTTCCCTTGTTAGCAGCACCCCCACTAATTTTAGCTACGAGCCACCACTGGTGCAAATTATTTTAAAGTTTATTCTCGCAAGATGTTAACTCACACTCGTACATTTCCTTGGAAGCCATGTAGTGACAGGTTATCATCCTGCTGAGAATAGCATATTATATCTTGTTGGCGTGCGAGTATCCTGTTAACGATGGACCTTGCTTGCTTGATGGAAATATCGAGATCAGCGAGTTTCAAGTAACAAATGGTAAAATTCTTGTTAAGTGATGCGTTGTCTAAATAATAAACACAGGTCCGTTTTAAGGAAGTGTGAGGCCTGGGGCAGAAAATATCTGAACTCCCCCCCCCCCTTACCCCTCAAATTGTACGGCAGTTTTTCCGTATTGAGCCGTTATAATAAATTGATACGTACTCGGTACTTATGTTATTTAATATTTCTCATGCTTTATGTAATATTAATCAAACCATTAAATCACTATACTTCATTAAATGCAAACACTTAAACCAATTAAGTTAACAAAAGTAAATTCTTCTTTGCACCATTAGCTTTCTGTAGACCAACAGCGGTAGCATAATGGTGGCGTATTATACTGTACTGCACCACATTACTCGATTAACGTAAATCTTAAATTACATAAAGTTAGGGTTTTCCGGAATCTGGAATAAAATCCTATCGCAAAGTTAATTATTATTGCTGTTAATTGTCTGTACATGACTTGATGTGAATTTTAGAATAATAACTCTAATTGAATTTAATAATTTTGGGGGGAAATGTGGTCCCTGTAATGTGAGGCCTGGGGCAATTACCCTCTCCCCCCTCCCCCTAGATGCGGCCCTGATGGAAAGGGTGGAGCTTCACTCCAGTTGAAGAGAAATAGTGCTGAAGTGCGTGACAAGAGAGTCCGTTAACAAATAATAAACGAGGAGACTTGATATAAACCACTATCAAGCAGTCCTATCCGTGTATAGTAGTCTAGATATTATCATAAATAAAAGCTAGTTTTACTATCATTTTATTCTTGACTCACACGCAACACACAATCCTCCATGATTCCAACCCCTTACTGCTCGGGTAGCTATCGTGAACCTTGTATAAAGAGAGTTAGCAATATATGTATAAATATAATATATTGCATTCAAGTTGATAGTTATTAATCTTAATTTAGATGTTAATTGACTATATATATTTTAGAGATTAGAAAGCAGCTTTAAACGCAATGACCAAAAAATGTATGTGTACTATTATCATAGTGGTTTTATAATTAATTTGTTAGTTGAATTGTATGCTTATTTCGTACCGAGATATGTAAATAGCTTACTTACTTAATAGGTTATATTTCTAATTAACATCCACTCGGTGTTCCCCGTATTACTCAAATTTCCTTAGTAGTACTACAATATCTTAAATCTACAAAAGGTTAGGTGGCATGGCGGTCTAGGGGTAAGGTGTTGGACTTCTGTGCTGGGGGTCCAGGGTTTAATCCTCGGTCCCGCAACACATTTATCTGATTTCCAAACCCTTCCTTCGCCTCTGACAAGACGTGTATTAATCACAACTTGTGAATAGTGGGGAATGCCAGGCCTCCACCGTGGTTCGGATCCCACGTTAAACTGTAGGTCCTCCATTTCATGTCATAATCAGCCTACCATTATATACTAGCGTGAGTGCGTATAACCCGAACGGGTAGTAGGACGTGGTGCTAATAATAATAATAATAATAATAATAATATAAAAATGTGTTTAAATTGTCTATACTTTATCTCATTATTCAGTTTCATATTATAATAAAAATAGGTTTAATTAAAGTCAATGTGTACATAAATACGTTTAAAAATAAATTAAGTGTATATGTGTGTGTGTGTGTTTGAACACGCTATATTAACTCCTACTATGTTGGACTGGGTAGTAATGCGTTTCTTTATGCCAAGTTTTGATGTTTATATTTTTTTCGTCTATATTTTAATGCTCTCAAGCATGTAATTTTATTGTCTTTGCAGAAAAAGGGCATTGGACTTTGGATAGGATTATTGTTTGCTATATTATTTTTTCCAAATCTTCTCGAAGTATTTACTATTTGGGTAGCGTATCAGGTCATATGTCTCCTTTATTAAAAAAAAAGTATAATTATAACATTAAATTATGAGTTTATGTTGTTACTAGTTTTAATATTTACTTTTGAAATGCTATTTACTTAGTGAGGGTGAGGTTCCGGATATTTAAAAGCCATACAATCCAATTGTAGGAGCATATTTGTGACAAATAAGGGTAGTGGGTAAAATTATAATAGTTAAATTATTATTATTATTTAGCACCACGTCTTACTACCCATTCGGGTTATACGCTTTAAGTACTAATTACGCTAATGGATTAGGAATTATGGATTAGGAATTGGGAAGGTTGAATTAGAGGAAGTGAACCCGCATTTGCGTGGAGGGATAGTGGAAAACCATTTAGGAAAAACCTTCCCCAGTTCACCCGACCGAGATTTGAACCTCGATCTCCCCATCCTCAGAAGTCGAGCTCAACACGACTAGCGCGTTAGTCAACTACACCACCGAGGCGGGTATATAATAGTTAAAAACTCTGGTAGTAAAACTTATCTTGGTGCTTGTATTCACCTAACTCGTAGCTCCTGTTCGTGATAAACACAAATAAAGGTAGAGTATGGTTTTTAGAAAAGGACGTGGTCTAGAAACATAGTGCTCCCTACCAAAAACCCGAAATTAATACCACTCACGAAAAAAAAGCCATCAGGGATCTAGTTCAGCAACTGTCACGTAAACTAAACTCTCGACAAGAATGAACGTAATACGAATAAATATCATCCTATATATTATTTATGTTGTCAACATCCCTTTTTATCAACTAATACAAAGCCTACAGCGATGAATATAATATCATTGGATAGGATTTGTACCAACTTCTGACATAGCATACTCAGTTTACGTTAAAAAACATGGGTTGTTTAAAATTTAAGTTAAAAGAAAAAAATCTAACAATATTTTTGTATCAATTACCGTATATAAATTCTCTTTGCTATTTTGTGTATACACTTCGCTGAGTATTTAATTTCACCGACACAACAAGAAACTAAATCTTATTTTTTTGGAAAGTGGGGAGGGGAAGGTTGAATGTGCAAAAGTTTTTCAAGGGTTTACTGGTATTTAATATAAATATATTATATTAATTAGAGACGATACACGTCACACAGCATGCGATAAATTTTCATTGAATTTAACCACTCGGGGCAATCATGAACACTCCGTTAATAACAACGTCTAAACATTAAATGAAAACTGACCTAACACTGACACGAAAGAGAGGAGNGGGGGGGGGGGGAGGTTGACGATCCCAATTCTACCAACAACAAAAACTCACCCTAACCTCAAATGGTATCTGCAAACAAGAAAACGGCCACATCAGTTAACGTGGCAAAAGAAAACTTTATAAAGTAAATACATTTTTATATAAGTAATTTCACGTGTTCTTTCTAAACTGACTGAATATATTAGCACACGATTTACAAACCAACTTAAATTAGGAACAGACACATTGATCAGTACCCACAGCGATTAGTTCAATACTGTGAAAGAGAAAATCTCAATTTCACATATGAAAGTTTTTCGGCTATGCTGTGAATTGAACCCGGAACGCTTTGCTCAGTAGATAGATACGCTACCTATTGAGTCAAGGTGTCGGACAATAATATGGTATTTATTAAAAACACATTCAACTAATTATTATATCTATGATGTGTTTAGGTGCTGCTATTCATTGAAACATAGTTGCAATAACTTCCAGCCAATGCTATCACTAATATGTAAAACACTTGCTTGGCTAGTCCAACTGTCTAAGGTGTCACTATCGCAATAGGCTACACTGTCATTGATGGGTTGATCGTGGTTCGATTTCCAGTCGAGTGTAATTAGGAGGGTTTTTCCTAAATAGTTTTCTCTTCTCCCTCCAAGAGAATACTGTTACACTTCCTCTAAATTTGACCTTACTCATCCTTAAGAAATTGAGGTAGTTGGTACATCCGTATAACCCGAACAGGAAGTAAGACCTGGTGTTAATAAAAAGTATATATAAAAGAATAATCTTCTTTGGTGGTCTTGGTGTAAAGGGCTCACCTCAGGAACCAATGCTCATGGGTTCAAACCCAGCTGGCGTCAACGTGTTTTTCTTGAGTAATGAAATTCCGTAGCACAACTTCCTTCAGAGGGGAAGTAAAGCCATTGGTACAATGTAGGTTGTGGAATGTTAAAGAACCCTGGAAGGTATGTGAAAATAACTTTCCCGGCAAAATTAGTAGACCATTTCGGACTCGATCATAGAAATTCTTATGTGCTGATATAATCTGTCAGTTCAGAAAGTACACGTTAAATGCAATAAATAAACAAGAATACATTTAACACACGGTGAATTAATCTCGATGATATATCAAATGGAACAAAACGTTGTATCAAGATGTATGGATATTTATGGTTCATATCCTCACCCATAATGCAATGTGAATAGCCCAAACTTAAATTAAGCAGATGCTTGAGATAACATTGGTTTTACTCATCTCGAACACACATAAAAAAGTAGTAGAGGATTCTTAAATTAATACGCATGGCTAACGTTGGGGAAACCATAAATAAACGAAAAAAACATCAAAGCTTACTTCACTAACCAAAAAGAGGCTAAAACAACAATTTAATTAAAATACTTTGAACTTTGTACGGTTTACAATTTCATAAAATAAACTCTATATGAGGTCAAAAGATGATATTCAAATTATTAAAAATGCAGGTTGATAAACAAACAAGACAAGGTGGGCAAATAAAATGTATTTCATAATAATTACTGATTTGATTGGAAGAAAGTTGGAAGTCACGTGACATTTCACGACAGCTAACTATATACACAACTATTTCCATAGCTATAAAATAAATAATATCTAATTAGACCCCGTCATACAAATATTAAATTTAATGTAACCATTTTGTATGAATGACCATAACTTTATCTTGAAGCACTCAATTTTTAATAAATTGGACAAAGGGTAGCATACTAACACAATGCATTTAGAGAAATACTAGGAATGGCAGAATAATGTGTCAGGGAAAAAAAAAGATAGTTTCATAATAATAGAAGGATTCCTAAAAAGAAATGTGATAAAGCAAATATCAATTGTATAGATATTGTATTTATTAAATTTTCTAGAAAGTGTGTTAGTAAAACAAAAACAAAGTCTTGGAAAAATTTAGATATAACAAACAAAAAATAATTTAACACCTCTAAAAAGTTTCAGTAATTCGTTAAAGGAAGCATCTAAATAAATTTAAATATATTAAAATCACTCACTCGAACCTACAAATCTACCTATATATAATTTAGTTATTTAAAATGTTAATTGTTAAATAATGCCTGAGCTATCATTATATTTTTTTCATTAATTTAAGGTATTTAACGTGCAATTTCTGAATCGACTGATTATATCAGGACATGACTTATAAACTAACGTTTCATATTAATCGTTTGGAGAGTATCCACATATTATTACTAATGAGGTAGTGATGAGAAAGTTATAATTAGAGTGAGTTTACCCACACTTGCGTGGACTGAGAAATGGAAACCATTTAATAAAAACCACCTCGATATACTCATCCATGATTTAAAACCCAATCTCTACATCGACATAAAACCAGATAAAATTGGATTGACGCCTTAATCCGTGAACACACTATCGTGGGTATAATCAGGACTAGTGCAATTTATACAAAACTAGTTGAACCGCCTAATATTTTACACAAATCAAGTTTTGTTTTATTTTGGTTTACCGAATTCACTTCCTTAACACGTTATTTACTACTTGACACAGAAAACATTGCGTCTAGTGGCCAAGCGCTGCAATCACTCGAGAGTATGAAAGGTGAAGGGGTGAGAAAAGCGTTCGAGAACAGTCAGTACCAAATAGTAAATGGGACATAAGTCCTTCACTGTTAATATTTGGATTAGTACGCTTATTTGAAGCCATGTTAAAACACTTTACATACCTTGTATTTAAAGTTGATTAGTTGTCCATAATGTTTGTCAAAATAGGTAATACACAAAACTACTGAAAGTAATAAACTATCGAACTTACAAGCTCCCCTCGGTAATCTGACCGGAGTGTACACGCCAGAACTTCAAAATAACGATTGATGACATGTATTATTGGTCCCCCCCTTCATTCTTCAAATAGTTGACATTCTTTCCGCATGCAATGTTTACTGTGTAGAGTAGTAGTATTTTTACTGGCCAATTATATTACATGTGAATGTTCCTCTCATATATATAATTTATAATCTGAGTTTAAATAATATAAAAGTTTCATCTGACAGTTTGTAAGCCCTATTAAGGTGGGGATGTAGGGAACGGATTAAGGGTCAGTGTTTTTGCAGTCTTTATAGCAAAACTTTTGTTTGTCAAAATAAATAATATACTGCTTATATACAAACATTTAACTTTCTTCACATGGTGAAATCAACATTTATTGAAGATATGTCAAGGGTGTCCTGAAATGCCATTAAAACTGCTTGATTCACACGTTCACCGAAAATAGGAAGCAGAATCTGTTTAATTGGCGCAGCAATTCACTCACTGTATGTTGACCCATGATGCATTGCAACGCTAACTTAAACAGCTGGCTATCAACATATTTTATTTTCTATTGAACATATATTTTAGATCCTTCTCCCGATGGATGTTTACAAATTATAACGCCGTGTCCTGGCTCAATATAACACATAGATACAAGCTTTACATTACGGGTTATTTCATATCTCCTCACAAAGGTCAACGAAGATGTCTGCTCGCCTAGCTCTACAGCGCATGCGTTGACAAATGCGCATGCACACTGATTTGAGATGGTTGGTTCTGAGATTTGATTGGTTCTACTGTGCCGAACATCTCAGGCAGAGAAGATGAAGTAGAGATGAGTTGAACTTCAGCGGAACAGCTCGGGCCGACTAGTCTATTGAGAGACTGATGCCATAGACATTTCAGCCACCGAGGCGGGTGCTCTAATGTCGAAATAAGAAATACACGAAATTTCTATTTATTTTTCTATATGTTTTCCGCGTCAGAAGATTTGGTTTGTTAGAAATGTATCTCTATATCGTGATATGAGCATTCAATTTAAAACTCTATACATTTACATTTAATAATAACACTAGTATTTTATTTTAAAAAAGACTCGCCTTGATACCATTTGAAAATACCAACGTATAATAACATATTTCCAACCAGATATAAACAACACACAATCATGGTTGAAGAAATCTCGTAGCTCATGTATGGATTGAGTTGTAACCGAAATTAGTTTTCTAAATATAGGACGCATACCGGGGGTCCACCATGAAACTAATACAATACCTACTCTACATATTATATTTGGAATTCAATCTGTTTAATATTATTTTACGAGTTTTATCAAAGCAAACACACACATATTATTTTAAACTTTTCCTGTTTTATGGTTTTCATTCAAAAGGATGAAGTTTTTCTCTATATAAATAATTTTGAAATTTTAGCACTGAGTATATAGAAACGTAAAAATAAAAGTTAGCTTTCTTCCAGAAATAATAATAATAATAATAGTTTATCTATAGCTATACGTGGGCATGGTATGGATATTATTACAATAACATCCTACATTTAATTACACCCTATCCCTATCTTGACCTAGTTTTACCCATTCCACCTCATTACACCATATCATTTTCAGGAGGTCAATTTTAATGTTATCCCCCCCATCTGCGTCTAGTTATTCCCAATGGGTTTTTTCCCATTAGTTCTGCCCGTCAATACCCTGAACAAAGCTATATATCCTTTCATTTTCACTGCATGTCCTGCCAATCGTTAACTAGGAAACTTGACTACCCTAACAATGTCTGGTGATGAGTACAGGGTAACTCATAATTTTGTAACCTCCTGCACTCCCCAGAAGCCTCATTTGTTTTTGGACCAAATATAATCCTAAGCAGCTCTTTTTCGAACACCCTAAATATATTTTCGTCAAGTAAGGTAAGAGACCACTTTTCACACACGTAGAGAACAACAGGTAAAATTATTGTTTTGTGTATTCTGAGTCTTGCATTCCTTGCAAGCAGTTGGAAGGATTGCCATTTCATAAAAAGATACTCTTTTTTATTATATTTATTAGAATACAACTCCTGACAGTAGATCTTCTTTTATGTCAGTGACAAACACATTTACAATAAATCAAGTTTGGTTTAAACGCCCATTTCGTTAAAAAATCATTCCAACATTTACAAGCAATTTGTTTTAAGCAACCTAGATTAGTATTCACTACATTCTAAAAATTGGTGTATTTTAAGATTTTTCAAAATAATATAAAGTGACACAGCCACAGGCTGGATCTGTTTGGAGCATAAGCCTCTCCACCACCTCCTTTCCTCCCTCCACCTCAACCCAGTCCTCTCCTCCCCACTCCTCCTTACTCCCTTCAGCCCTCTGTCCCTTGGTCCTCATCTCGACCTCCCTATTCAAAATCCTCCTGGGCAACCTCTCCCAAAACTACAGCCCCTCGTCCACGTAAATGGGGACGGGCAATGGCACGAAGTAGAGGAGTACCTGAGGGGGTGAAGTACAGGGGGTATTGTGTATGCCCCGTGGCCCGGAGTAGCATTTTTGGGGCCCGTTGGCTCATGAAAAATATAAAATTACACCAAGATAAAAAAATGACAAATACAGATATACATTTTACATAGTCAACTAATAATATAAGTATTTTAGGTTAAATTATAAAAGATTTTTACTTTTTACGTGAAAATAAAAGCATTAAGTTTTTATAAGTTACATATGTACAAGAACTTTTAACTGGCAAATGACAAATCTGGTAGACAGAATCACACCAACCCCTGCTATGAAACATCTAAAAATTGGAAAAAGCAACAGAGAACATACTTCACGAGAAATCCGAAATTTCGCTTTTTGGAGATTGGCCTAAACCCTAGTGTGAGTTAAGAGTATAAGAATGGACTGGTATGAATATTTTAATATGTATCCAATCCTCATATAATTGGTACAGTCTAGCAATCCACGGGCCAACAAGAGACAGAAACTTTGGCCCTTGCACATATAAAGGTTGAAGGGCCCTGCCCTAAAGGAACCTTGAAAAGTGATGGCTGATGGGACTATGGCGAAAATACGTTAGCCCTAGTAACCCAGTGGTGAATGTAAAATTGATTTCAAAATAGGAACATGAAATTTAAATTATAAATTTTCTAATAATAAATATATTTTCATTAAAAAGCAAATTATAATAAATATGATATGATTAAATTACTACACTTATAGAATATTTCTTAAGGAAGGATATTAACTAGTAAGATTGAAAGAAAAATGGTCCATGTTTGAGATTTTTCAGTCATGGACTACGAATTTATATCAATATTACAATAAATCGCTATTTTTCTAAGCACATGAAATATTTCCTTGTAGGTGTTGATGGTCTTTACGACTCCCAGGGCCCTAATTTCGTCTCGGAGCCATCTTCCAAAGTTGAGTTCACCAACACAAGTGGCGGTAGAATCGACTGCTCAGCGAAAGGGAACCCTATGCCTAACGTGGAGTGGCTTGGCGGTGACAAGTTGGCGGTGTCGACCATCCCTGGTATACGTCTGGTCCGATCCAACGGTTCCATCATCTTCCCGCCTTTCGACGCGGAGGCTTTCCGACAGGATGTTCATTGGGCTGTGTACCGTTGTGTTGCAGCCAACAGCGTGGGAAGCATCGTTAGTAGAGACATCACTGTCAGAGCAGGTGAGATAAACAACAGAGTAGAGATGTCACTGTTAGAGCAGGAGAGATAAACAACATAGTAGAGATATCACTGTCAGAGCAGGGGAGATAAACAACATGGTAGAGATATAAATTTTAGAGTAGGTGATCTCAACATATTTTAAATTAAATAAGAGAAAATATCGAAAGGAATACAGGAGTACTATAATGTTAATATTGGGGCAAATAATATACCTAGTATGGAAACCTCAGGTAGATAAAGACTCAGTTCGTTAATGCCATTATCTGATAGATTAAAGTTATTTAATAAAATGACATAAATTAAGGATTGTTGTTTGATTAATATTATAATTATATTTATTTGGGAATTATAACTATTGTCTTTGGTTGTTCAATTTATTAAAAAATGTTGTTTTTATAATCAGTTTAAGTATATTGAAGTACTATTTATTAATTATATTCAATTTTTGTAAAGTGAGCTACAATGCACACTGTAATTAAAAGTTATTTTTACTCAAGTTTTAAACTCATTTTATACCACTTAATGATGTCATCCCGTAAACTACACCCATATTATTGCGAACGGGCTTTCTACTATAGTTTGTACTATCAAATCTGTGATAATATGATTATAAATAAGACTCTCAAAGAAGATTATATTTATAGGATTTAAAGAGGATGTATAATTACACTCCCGATATATTCTACTCAAAATACCACCCATCCCCATTCCCAGTCAAATGTTTTACGACTATATCAGTAGTTTTACTTCTTGTTGATTTTTCTCAAATTAGTTTTTTTTTAAATAACATTTCAATTTCAATTGAACTATTAGATTCATAGTTTGTTCGTTGTGGGCTCCACCCCCAAACCCCCAGTGATGTGATTCCATCGTTGTTTTGAACGTTGATTTATTTTTACAATTTTATGATTTTAGCTGTCCCATAAGTGTGTCAGAAAATTAAAAAATGTGTGGAAAATGTGGAAAATTTAGATAAAATCTAAATTATATGTCTGGTTCAATCCATCCTTTGATAGGTCTTACCGCTTAGCCACAAGAGGCCTCCAAAGAAAGGTCCGCACCGAATTTAAAGTTTCTCCGCCATTTGGAATTTTTTTGGGGTTAAAACATTTTTTTTTTTCTTTTTGGAATTTTTCCGTCGGTTACATGCTATACGCTATAAGTTTGACAAATTTCAAGTTTCTAGCTTATCTGGAAGTGGGTAAACATTAATTTAAGTGAGTGAGTGAGTCAGCCATGTGGCTTTATAGTATAGTGACAGTGATTTTGTTTAATTTGTAATATTTATAACATATTTAAAAATACCAATCAATTCAAATACTAAGCTGTCAAGATGGTTTAAGCCGGCACACATTTATGTAAAAAGCATGGAATATACATTTTGATACTCAGTATAATATACTATTGATAAAAATACACACAGCAGTAGAATTTGCTAAATTAAACTATCAGGGTGACTACAATTAAATACAGGAAAAGGTAAATATTAGATAATTGTCAAAACACTAAAATAGTCATATTTAAGCTATCGTTAGGCTACTTTTTATTTGTTTGATATATATTTAACGTGCACTCTCTGAACCGATTTATTACATCAGAACATGAGAATTTTTGTGAGCAAGAGCGAAAGGGCCTTCCACTTTTGCCGGGAAATTTATATTTACAAACCTTCCAGGATTCTTTAATATGCCACAATCGACATGGGACCGACGACTTTACTTCCCCTCCGAAGGAAGTTGTGTTAGGGATTTGTATCGCTAAAAAAATCCATCGACCCCGGGTGGGTAGTTGACCATTATATTAAATAGCAAAACTGACAAAAATTCCAACTAATCTCGTAGTCAATTTCAATGCAAGTGCCATTTCAAAAGTTGAACCACAGTAGTTATAAAAAAACAAGTACTTAGAATAAGCACTTTTTTAAAGTACACCGTCTCTGGGCTCCATATTTACACTAACTGGTTAGGAAAGTGTAAGGTAGCACTTAGAAGAAATAATTTACCCTCAATTACGTGGGGTAAAAGTTTAAAACCATTTTAAGATACAATACCTCCTTACACTTGGCTTGTATTTTTTTTTTTAGCACCACGTCTTACTAACCGTTCGGATTATATGCCAATGTATTAATTACACTAATAAATTAGAGATTGAGAAGGTTTAATTCTGAGGTAATGCAACTGTATTTGCTTGGAGTGAGAGTGTAAAATCACTTAGGGAAACCCACCCTCAGTGCACCCGACCATGATTGAAGCTCGATATCCCCATCTTCAGAAGTCTAGTCCAACAAGAGATTAGCGCGTTAGACCACGTAGCCACCGAAGTGAGTGTGGCTTGTATTCGAACTCCTTCTTTCCTTAGCAAATAAATTATAGCATCACAATTATGTAAATTTAACTTATTCACATTTTAAAAAGATGTCTTAATTAAAATGTATGGTTATTTTGAACGTATGTGTATCGAAATTCCTAAAGATGGTCAGCATCGTGACTGAAACCACGGATATATATATATATATATATCATAAACAAACAGGAACACTCCAAGGTTGTTGTTTTTAAAGCTAGTAGTAACAGTACTTTACAACTGGCCAAACGTTTTTATGAAGGATTTTTTAGAGTTGATATAAAACATTTGGAATACTTCAAAAGATCCGATAAAAAGATGAAAGAAAGTCCTTGTGTTGGTAGCAATTGAAGTGGAAAAGTTGAGTAGAAAAATCTTGAAAATAGAACGAACAAAAACTTTTTAAGAGTTTTAAAGAACTTGACCAAAATGTAGAACTTATGAACAAAATATATATAAAACATAACCGAAGTATTTTGTTTTGAATCGTCATTTTCTTTTTACGAGCCAAACATTGTATACATTATTTTGTTTTAAGCCTTAGACATAATTTAAACTTTCTAAAGCTATAATATAACCATAAACACTGAAATTATTTGTAATTCATTCATTGAATAGTACACTACTATGTTGGTAATAATTATTAGAGTTGTTGATATTTTTATAATTAGAAAGAATTTATGTTTGGTTGGTTAACATTTAACATGATATTTGTGTATACCACAGTGTAAGTGGATAAAAGACACTTGATATGTTATTAAGTACCAATCTAACGATATTTATTTCCTGTATTAGAACCGCGTTCAAACTATTTACTCGAAAACCCAATGGAAAGAGTCAATTTAGAAGTACTAGAAGCAGATGGGAGGATAACATTAGAATGGACTTGAAAGAGCTAGGGTGTAATAAGGTGGACTGGATAGAACTAGCTCAATATAGAGATAAGTGTAATGAGGGGTACTGGATAGAACTAGCTCAAGATAGAGATAGGGTGTAATGTGGTGTACAGGATAGAATTAGCTCAAGATAGGGATAGGTTGTACTGAGGTGGACTGGATAGAACTATATCAAGATAGAAATAGGGTGTAATGAGGTGGACTGGATATAACTAGATCAAGATAGATATAGGGTGTAATGAGGTGTACTGGATAGAATTAGCTCAAGATAGAGATAGGGTGTAATGAGGTGTACTGGATAGAATTATCTCAAGATAGAGATAGGGTGTAATGAGGTGTACTGGATAGAATTAGCTCAAGATAGATATAGGGTGTAATGAGGTGGACTGGATAGAATTAGCTCAAGATAGAGATAGGGTGTAATGAGGTGTACTGGATAGAATTATCTCAAGATAGAGATAGGGTGTAATGAGGTGTACTGGATAGAATTAGCTCAAGATAGAGATAGGGTGTAATGAGGTGGACTGGATAGAACCAGGTCAAAATAGGTATGAGTGGCCTACTTTTGCTAGTGTGGCAATGGACATTATATTTCCTATACTATAGAATAAGTAAGTTCCACTAGGGTATCTCATTGAATAATGTAACGCTTATGTGAATACATTGTTCTTTCTTCCTCATTTATTGAAACATCCTCTTAATTTTCCAGTGTAATTTTGTCAAGCATGAGACTTATAGCTAGTAGCTACCATGATGAAAATTATTTGGGGAACTCCTAGACAAGATGTATCAAATCTTAGAGAATTCCGTTCATTTTGTCTTCATACAGCTTCATTATTACGAAGTTGTGTTAGTGCTAGTGTGATTCACTCTGACTCGATAAACCGGTGTCTTATCCACGACTGTGTTCACTAAATTGGTGGCTCCCAATCTTTTCCAGAACCCAGCTTCAATATTTTCCCACATCATGTGTGGGAAATTAAATCTTACTCTCATATTTATAATATTCTAAGTATTTCATTACATATTAATAAAGGAAATAACACTCAGCTATTGCAATATTAATAAAAATGTGATGTTTTAAAGAGACTGTGTTGAACTCTAACACGAGCTGAATACTCACCTAATTTGAAGGTTGTTGCCTTTTTCAGCCGTCAGCTATCTAATGTCAGGATCAACAGATGATGGTTTCAATCGTACGGATGGGTCTATATTAAGTATGTTTATATATTTATTATTAATACTCACAAGAGCTGAGAATGTCGTCTCGCACATGTGAATGATTGCTAATGACATCACGTATGTTACGATCCTTTTAGGAAACATCTTTGTACGTGGAGAGAGCATTAAACCAATCGTCCAACAACGGTAATGCAGTAAACAGCATCTTATATGTCGAATAAAGAGACAGTTCAATAAGTTGGTCTTACCTGATTCGGTGGCAGAATAGTCTAAGGCGTACCTCTCGAAACAGACTAGATTACCGATGACAGTAAATTTGGGGTTCGAACCCTGGTCGGGATTATTGATGGTAGTTTTTCCTAAATGGTTCCCGAATGGTGTCAGACTTTTGTGTTGGGTGTCCGGGGTTCAATCCTTGGTCCCGGCACAGATTTATCTGATTACCAAACCCTTCCTTCACCTCTGACAAGACATATTGTGAATGTAGGGAATGCCAGGCCTCCACCGTGGTTCGGATTCCACGTTAAACTGTAGGTCCTCCATTTCATCTCACAAT
>CABEEJ010002375.1:0-19586 GCA_901482245.1 Timema douglasi
GAAACTCACTGTAAAACATTGTGTATTTTCTTTTATTATATTATTATGCCCGTGCGAAGCCGGGTTGGGCTGCTAGTAATTCATATAATTTTCTAAAATTTGAAATATATAAAAGAAGATTAATTTATAAGTTGGATGAACCAACCCGTCTCACATTGGTGAACACGTGTGTTATTACAAGAACATCTTGTCCAATTTGTCAGTAATAGAGATGTCGGAGCTTTAATTCTGAGAGAGTATTTAGGATGGGTTTTACTGAGATAATATTCCTAAATCCACCCACAGAAACACAAGTACATTAGTTAGCCTAACCTATTTTCTAACTTTCCCAGCTACACCTCATTAGTGTAATTATGCGTAAATCAAGGATAAAATGTAATGCTAGATGCAATATATATATATGGACATGTAACCACAGACACTCACTTCAGCGGCCGCGTGGTCTAACCTACTACTATTGCAGTAGATTAGACTGCTGATGATGGGGATATGGAGGTTTGAATCTCGTTCGGGTGTACTGAGGCTGCTTTTTTTTCGAGATGGTTTTAAACTCTCTTCACCCAAATTTGGGTATATTTCCTTCAAATTTAACCTTTATAATCCCTAAAATCATCAGTGTAATTAGTACATAAGCGTATAACACAAACGGAAGGTAGAACCTGATAATAAAATAAATTTCTGTAGAAGTATATTAAGTGCCAGAACAAAGATGACTTGGCATTATATTTTTTTATTTTTAACCGCTATACTAATTTCAGAAGCCCACTGCTGAATGGATGAAGTTAATGGTCCCGCACTTTACTTATATTGGACCTTATGTGCATGTTTTTTCTCCATTATAGATTTGGAAATAATTTGAATCACTATTATATTCAACAGTAAATACTGATAGTGAACCAATTGTTATTCAGCAGTGCATCTTACTATCCCGCTTAGGTTATACGTCTATATTGTACTAATTGCCCTAATAACTTAGGGCAGGCCTTCTTAAACTGGGGTTACGTAACTGTACGTTGGGGTCACAAAAAATTTGGCTGCAGTAAAAGTTTTCTGATTGCACGTCGCTCAATGTCCAAAAATTAATTAATGAATCCGAGGTGTTTCTGACAGAAGTTGCCCATGTTGAATCGCGCGACTTTACTGCACCCTTGGTCCTGAACACACAATAGATTATAACATATTTATCTTAAGAGATACAGTTTTAAGCTTTACTTAAAAACGTTAGCATGTGGAAGAATATGGTGGAAAGTGAGTCGTTAGAAATGTTAACAGCTAGAGATAATTTTATAATTTTAAAAAAAAACCTTCCCAAACTTGTTATTTTTTGAGCTATAATTGCTCATCTAAACTCGCAGGAAGCACACTTTCAAAAATATTTCTCTTAAAATAATGTTTACTCCAAGAAATTAGGTTGGGTTCACAATCATGAATCAATTGAAATCAAAAATTCCAGGTATCCGCCATTCAATTTTCAAGAAGTATTTTCCGAATTATTAAGCTACACAGGCTAAAGCCATGTGTTTCCTCAAAAAAAAGTTAAATTAAATTTGTGTTGGGAGTAGAACAGAATTTACAACATTTTCTGAAATAGCTTAAACATAATTCGGGCATTTACGTCTTTGTGCGAGACGACTTTATCAGCATTGACGATTATAAAATCAAAATATCGATCAAATCTGAAAAACGTTGAAAATGCTCTACGTCCTGCAGTGTCAAATATTCAGCAGAGATTTAATTCTTTACTTAAAAATAAACAATAAAATCCATCTCATTACCATGGAAATTTTCTTTCGTGTTTAATAAATGGTATAATAATATTTATACCAAAGATTTATTTTAAAATACATTTTTTATTATTTATAATAAGTATAATATGTTTGATTTGTACAGATCTAGCTAGTTTATATATCTTTATACCCGGGATTGTGTAAGAATTTTTCGGGTGAAAAGGTGTCAAAATTGGAAAAGGTTTAAAGAGCTCTGCCTTAGGGAATGGAAAAGTTTTATTTAGAGGATATGTACCCGTATTTACTAGACAAAAGAGTGAACAATAATTTTGGATAAAAACACTCTCGATACACCCAACTGAGATTAGAACCTTGATAGTCCCATCATTGGCATTCAAGCCTACTGAAGAGTAGAGCGTTAAGCCACATGGCCACCAAAGAGGGTGTGAACTAATGTTGAATACATTTTTAACAGCTCTAACCAGTGCGCATAATGTAATTATAATTGAATTTTTTTTAAGCTCTCCTAAAATACTAAATCTAAATTTAAACTACTTATGCTAGAATAGGACCAACTTCAGTTTAATATGTTTAATGGTTTTGGATCTAGCTACACCAATGATTATGTGGAGTATTGTGTCAAGTATCTGACACATAATTTTTATAAATATCCAAGATCTAGATCTAAATTTACCCTAAAAACGTAGACCTATAATATTCTTTGTTTCTTAGTTTTAAACCCACTCTGAAGATAATTTAAATGTCATATTCATAGGATAATCGGTTAATCGCTGACCCCACCAGAGTTTAAGCTAAGCACACAAGAATTCAATATCAAAATTATTTATGATACTTTTTTTTCCCCAAAGTGAAAACCTTGAAGAGATTTCTAATTATCTTGGTATTGTAGCTACCCACACCAATGTTAAAGTGATATAAGGAGTCATTCTTAAATTACATCTTAATGAATAAAAGTAACATTGATGTACGCATATAAAAACATATTTAATTGAGTCAACTATGCCATCTTCCAAGATTTATTAGTTTAGGAGATACTCTCACTAATAATCATATGTACTTAAGTAAATATCTTAAAAAGGTTTGCGGTAGTTTGCTGAATATATTTGATAGTGTCTTGAATTGTGATACCCACTATAAAAAACTGTTTTAAGATAGCTTATAAAATAATATAATTATCAAAGTTTTATTAAATTGAGTAATTATTCATTGAAATATTTTATAATGTAATTTAAAAATAGTTATACGGTGCCATAACTGAGGTGTCGTCAGTAAAGTTTCCAAATATGTTTAGCATTATGTTTACAGGGCTAAAATATAATCAAATACAAATAATAAGATTATTTCATTGATATAAAAATAAATGTTTTATATTGTAATTTAAAAGAAGAACTATCATTTTAATTCGTTTACTAACTAAAAAGTTTAAGAACACATTTATAATATTTTTATGACAGTATAATTACATATTACTATAAAGTTTTGAGGACATTTAAATCTAGAAATTTACCAGCATATCCAAAGTTCACCTATATATTTCAAACGTTTACACCCAATATTTTAAGGGTCAGGAATTACCGGTACATTTTAGAATTAAATAGTCTTCAAAATTAAACAATAACATTGCACTTTATATATACATTTATAAGAAATAACAATAATTTATGGTACTAAATGACAAAATATTAACATTATATTTTAATCGTAGTTGACTAAAGTAACTAGTTATATAAATATGAATTATGATGTTAATCCATGTAAAAATTGTAATTACAATTTAATGAATGATGGATTAAGATACAGTGTAGAAACACTCATCAATAATATATAAACTAGATTCCTTCACAATCACATAACTGACATTATTGTACAGTGTATCAACACTATCTTATTGTACTTTACAATGGCATTAGGTACAATTAAATTTAATTAATAATATATTCTTATTTATGGTAAAAAATTGACATGTTTTTTTTTTATTTTTAAACAGCAGGTGAAATTATTGGAACTGGAATAATAGCATGGTTGATTCTAATATGTTATGGAGACGTACCAAACTGCCCATCAATTGGAATTTGCCCATATCCAGATCCAGTAGAACACACAGTTCACCTGGCACACAAAACAGAGTGCAAATTGTTTTGTCGATGTGATAAAGGTGTAGCTAAAATATATTTCTGTCCAGATGGCTTACATTTTAATCCAGTTCTGCAGATTTGTGATTTGCCAGAAAGTGCCGGATGTACTTCTTCAGGAAAAAACCTTTCCATTACTTCACCAGACGAGATGGAAACAAGCACAAAAAAATATGTTACTCAGCCTCCATTTAACAAAACAATAGAAATACAAAATCAGCACTGTCCAGCTAAAGGATTTTGCCCATTTCCTGATCCATATAATCATACTCTTCTTCCCCATTATTCTAATTGCAGTTTGTTTTGTCAATGTTTTTTGGGAACTCCAAGATTAAAAACTTGTCCAAATGGATTGCATTTTAATGCTAAATTACAAATATGTGATTGGCCATGTCATGCTGGATGTGAGGATGAAAACACAGGCACATCTCCCTTGACATCCAAAACCACTGATATCACAAGAACATCACTAATATATGAATCTACATCAATTTCAACAAAACCAGAAGAAGAGTGCCCCACGTTTGGAACATGTCCATTTCCAGACCCTTTAGCTCATACCGTTCATCTTCCTCATCTAACAGACTGCACTCTCTTTTGCCGATGTGATCATGGAAAGCCAAAACTTGATCGATGTCCCGATGGTTTACACTTTAACCCTAATCTTCAAGTGTGTGACTGGCCAGAATATGCTGGATGCAACTCTAATGGGGGTGAAGGAGGTGGAGAATCTGAAACTACACTTTCTCAAGAAGTAACTACGAGCTTAATAACTAATCCTTCTCAAGAAACTACAACAAGTGTAACAGCTGAATTACCTGAAGAAGATTGTCCTACTATTGGAAAATGTCCATTGCCAGATCCTTTATATCATACAGTTCATCTTCCTCATCTAACAAACTGCACTCTTTTTTGCCGATGTGATCATGGAAAGCCAAAACTTGAGCGATGTCCCGATGGTTTACACTTTAACCCTAATCTTCAAGTGTGTGACTGGCCAGAATATGCTGGATGCAACTCTACTGGGGGTGAAGGAGGTGGAGAATCTGAAACTACACTTTCTCAAGAAGCAACTACGAGCTTAATAACTAATCCTTCACAAGAAACTACAACAAGTGTAACAGCTGAATTGCCCGAAAAAGATTGTCCTATTATTGGAAAATGTCCATTACTAGATCCTTTAGATCATACCGTTCATCTTCCTCATCTGACAAACTGCACTCTATTTTGCCGATGTGATCATGGAAAGCCAAAACTTGATCACTGTCCCGATGGTTTACACTTCAACCCTAATCTTCAAGTGTGTGACTGGCCTGAATATGCTGCATGTAACTCTACTGGAGGTGAGGAAGTTGGAGAAACTACACTTTCTCAAGAAGTTACTCCGAGCTTAAGAACTTCTCCTGAATATGAAACCACAACAAGTGTAACGGCTGAATTACCAGAAGAAGATTGTCCTACTAGAGGAAAATGTCCATTGCCAGATCCTTTAGATCATACAGTTCATCTTCCTCATCTGACAAACTGCACTCTCTTTTGCCGATGTGATCATGGAAAGCCAAAAATTTATCAGTGCCCCGATGGTTTACACTTCAACCCTATTCTTCAAGTGTGCGACTGGCCTGAATATGCTGGATGTAACTCTACTGGAGGTGAGGAAGTTGGAGAAACTACACTTTCTCAAGAAGTTACTCCGAGTTTAAGAACTTCTCCTGAACATGAAACCACAACAAGTGTAACGGCTGAATTACCTGAAGAAGATTGCCCTACTAGAGGAAAATGTCCATTTCCAGATCCTTTAGATCATACCGTCCATCTTCCTCATCTGACAAACTGCACTCTCTTTTGCCGATGTGATCATGGAAAGCCAAAACTTGATCGCTGTCCCGATGGTTTGTACTTTAACCCTAATCTTCAAGTGTGTGACTGGCTTCAAAATGCAGGATGCAGCTCTACTGGAGGTGAGGGAGGCGGATAAGCTTTAATTACACTTTCTTAGGAAGTAACTCCGTGTTTAAAAACTAATCCTGCACATCAAACACCAACAAGTTTAACGGTTGAATTATCAGAAGAAGAATGTGTTAATAGTGTAAAGTGTCCATTGCCATTTCCCTTGGATCATACCATTCATTTTCCTTACCCAACAGACTCCACTCTTCTTTAAAAGATATGATTTTGGAATGCTAAAATGTTATCACTATCCAAATGGTCTACACTTCAACATCAATGTTTATATTATGTGTAACTGGCCTGGATATGCTGGATGCATATGAACTTATAAAGGGTGATATTTATTAGAAGTAATATAATCGTATTAGTCTTTGATCGTTTTATAAAACTTTGGAATCCTATGTTTTATAAACAACAAATAAACGCACTTTAAATTATTATTAGTACCATTATTATTTTACCTTAAGTTTATATTGAAATCATGAAGATTATATTTTGCGTTTCCAATAATGATAATCTTATAAGCTAAAGATATATTGTAAACCATACTTTTGAAAATATTCAGGCTAAATGGCTGCATTAAATAGGGCAATATTAAAATGTTCAGCCAATTAAAATAAAAAGTTTCTACATACATAATTTATTATACATCAAGCATTACTTTTACAATATTTAAAGCGAATATTATATCAAATATTTATTGACTCTCAATCATACCAATATCTTAATTTGATGGTTGGATTCTTTTACATAACCTTAAAAAAAATTACATCAGATTTAAATCTTGTGTTTTGGATTCTTAAAACTGTTTTAAATGTTTATAGGTGCATTTTACACTAATTGTTTATTCTACATAAAATATTATATTTTAAATCTGGTATTTCTTTAAATACATTTATTTTATTTGATATATAATGCTTAGTATCCTGACAGCATACAATATGTGACGGCCGTTTACTGCCATGAGCTGTAACTTTCCCAGGGATTGTGTAATACATCTTAATTTTCAGTAATAATAGATGTTGCTTTTAACCATTTATCTATTAATTATATAGTTACATAAAGTACAAAGTAAAATAATGACTTTTAACAAAACTTTTATTACCAGTTTATAGAATATTTTAATATACCGTAATCTTTATTTTGTCTAATAAAGAAACTTCTTTTATTTGGTCGACATGATTTTAGGAACCTAGTTAGAGATTAAGGCCCAGTTTCATAGTCAAATTTAGTAGGCCTCAAGAGCGGCGCTACACTAAGTAAATGACGACACCTACATAAACCAGAATGGAATGGGCCGTTCTCGCATAGGAAACTGGCCCATTCCATTCTGGTTTAGGTAGGTGTCGTCATGAACTTAGTGTAGCGCCGCACTTGAGGCGTACTAAATTTGACTATGAAACTGGCCCTAATTCCCATAATTTAGTATATTCTAACTTTTTTAATCGATCTTACTAACCAAACAATTCATTTTTATTTCTTATTTAATATTTTACTCAAGCTTAATGTATTGATTTTTTAAAATATGTTTACTAACGCTTTATAATTTAAATCAAGAAAAGTTTGATTGAAATAACTTGAATATACTTGGAACATTTTATAGAGTATTTGATAATAAAAAATCATTATAAGCATGTGTATTTACATTGGAAAAATTATTTCTCCAATGTTATATATATTAAAATTACTATCTATGTATTTATTTAAAAATTGTATGTTCTTTTAATTAAAAATATGCTTTATGGGCCAAATATGTTCATGTAGACCCCTAAAGCCAACTAATGATTGCTGAAGAACTGGCAAAAAATTCCACTAGAGGGCAACAACTCCCCTATTGGCATGCTTGGCTGAGTGTTTGTTTGGTCCTCAATGAGTATCGGTGAAGAGAGGAAGAAATATGTGGACGTGGAGCTGATTTTGCTGATACTATTACGTGGTTATTACATTTTGTTTATAGCACCATGTATATTTTATGAAAATTTAATGTGTATAATATATTTTTGAAGCTTATTTAATCTATTTTTTAATGTATTCTATACATAAAGTTATATAGCACAAATTCAGTTATAATTTTTATAGACAAAGAATTAAAATAAAATGCATTTAGCCAGGTAAGGCCGAGAGTTAGCCTTATTAGGTAGGACCACATGTCTTATCAAATGATTTGCTTTAAAATTTCTTATTTATTTTGGTTTTATTTATTGCGTGTTCACAGATATTATAAAAATCTCGCCATAAAGAATAAGTTTGTGAATTAAACAACTCTTTGTGTTGGAATAGCAAAAGAAGACAAAATTGTACATTTTCGATGCCCAGAATGTAATGATGATCCAGCTAAGATTTGTTTATAAACTTTTGGTTTGGTTTATACTCTAAAGGCCATTATTCAAATTGTAGTTTTATTGTTTACTCGGTTTTCTTTAGTTAACAGAATTCCCTTCAATCGATTGTTTTATTAATTTAAAACCTGGTCACCTTTTGGGAAGATTCAAACCTAAAAAAAAACTTAAGAGCTGGCCTTATTTAGGTCCCCTGGTCCTAATAAGACCATTTGCCTTTTGATAAAAAAAATAATTAACAGCAAATAACCAATTTTTCCTCCAAAGCTTTAAATTTACCTTTACCAATGAATCAATATGTAAGTATGTTTAATTTGAAAAATGTCAGACCATCAACTATCAACGAATTAATACTTAGCTTAGCCTTATTTGGCACACTTACCTTAGTTATACATTATATACCAATTACTTTACTTTTTCAGTTGAATTGCCTATACAGTAATGTTAATACTATTATGATAATATTTAGCTTTATTTTTAATTTCTCATATTAATAGAAAGTATTGGAACTGTGGAATTTTTTGACCTTGATATTATGAAGAATATTTACATGTTATTTATGTCCGAAAATAAAAAATTGAGTTTACTAATTCTCTCAGTAACCATATGTTCTTTCTCTCTGTATGTCTACTGCTCTCGTAGGTAATGGACGTGTGAGAAGCTTTACTATCTTTATTTTTATTTCTTAAGGGTTTAAACGTGCACTATCTCAACCGACTGATTTAATCAGCACATGAGAATTTTTATTAGCGAGAGCAAAAGAGATACCAATACTGCCAGTAAGGATATTTTCACATATCTTACCGGATTATCTTGCATGCAACAATTGACATAGGATCGATTGCTCTACTTCTCCTCCAAAGGAAGTTGTGCTATGTATTCTAATCGATCGAGAAAATCTGTTGGCCTCAGCTGGGTTCGGACCACAAACATTGAGTCATAATGGTTAGCACTTTAATCCAAGACCACCGAGGTAGCCATTACATTATTAAAGTTGTATGTACTGAATTGTGAATTTTGTATTACACTAATCTCCAGGATATTTTTTGTCTATCTTTGTACTTTTGAAATATTATGTAGGATTGGCTGTCCTCCGTATGAGTGAAGGTCACTCAAATATGCCGGGTTTGAAACCAGGATAGTATGGAATTTCGTAGAACAGGCTGGAACGCAAACTGGTGATCGTTTTGGGTATCATTGCTTCCAGTAAAGTGTTGGATGATTATTTGTTTAGTGTGGGTAATGTTGTGGGACAGTAAAATGTTCGTTAGTCATCACTTCACTTATATATTAATTTGATAATAGATACTATACTATGGCAAGTAAAGTTGTCACCTGATGATGCCAAGTAATCTCAATGGTCTCTTCTCAGACACGTGGCGAGGAATTGTACAATAGACATGTCGACCACCAAGCTGTTGGATGAAACTCACCGTAATACTATCTTCATATCAGTTATGTTGTGTCTGACTCCAGTAAAATGACGAGATTGTTTAAGGCCAGGGTTGGAGACGGGCCCGCTCAATTAGCTAGTGCTCAAGTAGTGAATGTGCCATATGTTGATTATGTACCAACTGTAAGCATTATTCCTGTCTCAAAGGATCACCCTCAGCCACTGTTAGACAAACAACAGTAACAATAGCAACACATAGGTAATATCAAATACTGTTCTCTAGTCCTTGAGAGTGTGGAAACTAATAGTTTAAGTCAGTATGCTTGAAAAATATCCTATATAGTGAATAACTCTCATAGTAAGAAGGATTATAGTAAAAGGTATTTTATAATAAAACCTAGTGGTATCAGATATATTGGCGGAAATATATATCAATGTTCTTGGTGAAGCATCGGATGTTAGGACGGTGTTAATTTTTAAGCAACAGAACATAATTACTACTCTGATGATCAATGGTATGTTGTATTATAATTTTCTTCAAACTCACAGATATAAATAAATAAATTAAGATACACTTAGAATATTGATGAGCTAATTCATAGATTCAATTTTAAAGACAAAAAATATCCTTTAAATAAAACACAATTTATGAGCGTTTTTTTAAAAGTATAGAGTTTTTAAACATTTATGTAGTGGCGTGGGATTTCACTACAAAATATAAGGACCTAGCATAAATGCTGCAGGATTCGTTGACCTATGTTCAAAGTCACTGTTGCACCCTCTCTGAGTCCTAATACTACCCGACCATAAAAGGTTAATATAGGGAGAGGGTAAACTTAACAAACAAGATAAATGGACATTATAAAAAAGTAAATTCAACAATGAGCAGTTTATTCAATTGAAAGATAACGCGCAGTTAACAGTACATGGTCTCATTATATCATAATGAGTTCTGTTGGAAATTATACTCGAAGTAAACAACTTTACATAATTAAAGTTGCACAAGTGTTTTAACAAAAGGAAACATAATTCCATCATTATATTGATAGACCAGTCTATATGAGACAATACTGCAGCATATATATTTAAATGCTATACAAAAATATAAGGGCCTAATGGGCGCCTTGATATGGTTCCAAAGGTTTCGTAATTCACAGAAAACGATATCATAAATATAAAGTAATTTAAATTTTGACGACCACACAACAGTGTTTACAAAACGTGAGGGTTTGACTACCAGACCTAAGCCAAATTCCCGCGGGATTATTCGATCTGACTGAGAATAAGGGACACACAAATAAACAAAACTTTAGCTGTTCAAACAGAACTTACGTTACAAAAGATAAAGTTATCCTAATTCAAATTCCAATAAATAGTTACATCACGTTACGTTAATTCAAACCATAATTTCAAATATGAAAAATTACTTAAAAAAAAACGGGAATACTCTACAATTCAAAACAATTAAATATTTACATGTCAACTTCTAATTAGCACGTAACTGGGGATATTTACAAGAATAAATACAAAAGTACAAGTCCAGCGCCCGAGCGACGACATTTTAAAGATAGAGTATTTAAATTAAATTGACGATTAAATTATAAATATGTTAGATTTTGAAACAGAATTTTTTATGTAAAAAGTTTATAGTTAATAAAGAAGTTAGAGTTCATAACTCCAATCGTCTAAGCGACGATTTTGATACATTTTACAAGTATTTTTCCAGCCATTGTCCAGGTCCATGACAATGGTGTGACGTCGATCGTCGATCGTAGAATAGTCAATTATTGCACGCTTGCACAGCCATTATATAGGGATTTCGTTGTAATGGTGGGGATGCAAAAACACACGCGGTGACGTCACGATGCCTGCAAAAAGTCACGTAGATCCTTTGTTGATAGTTCTCGCTCCATCGGAAAATTAGCACATTTCCCATCACCCGATGTTTTGAAGGAGGTTCTTCTTCCATCCGCCAGAGGTCAGCTACGTAAGTATCCTCTAGCAGTTGTTGGTAGTTCATGCCTCATTACTTGCTAGTCCATTTCGAGCGTCGGAACGAGTTGTTGATTCACCGGACCTCTCTTGCCCCAGTCGCCGGTCTTGGATTCCCGTGCGTCGTTCAGCCTAGCAGGATTCTATTGAAAGCAGATTTATATTGTAAGTACTTGAACAGATTATTACATTGATTTGGGTTGAGTCGTGAAACATATTGTCCAGCATTGTTATATTATGTCTTCTTAGCCTACAAGAACTACAACAACGAACAATACTATTGTAGTGATCCTAAATTTAATTGAATATATTGGAGCGGGTAGTATGATTTGATGCAACAAATCCATTTACGTCAGTATGGGGCGTTGTCCAATTGTAACATTATATGACGTAATGTTACATCACAATCCAAGGCAACGCTTGTTTCGTTAGGTAACGTCACTGCTAGGACAATATGATATCACAATTTTTTCTATTTTCCTTTACTTTTCATGCTTTGTGCTCTCACTTTCAATGCATTGGGTCTAAACATTGGTGGAATACATTATATGACCTCTCTGTACTAAAAACGTTTAAGAGCATACATATTGTTTGTACAGGAAATTAACTTAAGCTTACCCCCTATATTATATTATGCCTTAGTTGATTTTACCTTTTATAACGGCCCTTCAATTCAAAATAGCTCTGGGGCACTAACTGCAATAAGATCATTATTAGATCATGAAGTTATAAGGCTCACTGTACTGGAACCAGGCTATACATATGTTGTAGTATTAAGAATGACTAGTAGAATCTACTATTTTGTTTTGTGTATACATATGCCTTAAAGTTATGTCCATGCTATCCTTGTGGTCGATGTTTTAACTTGCTACTTACAGCACTTGGGCGTCTTAGAGTTTGTGTTTCTGGCCGGTGATTGGAACGTAACGCTTCTACAAGAAGTTGTAATGAGACTATACTAGGGCTTAGCCAATATCTTCAGCGCCTTGTTTCATGTGATAATTTTTCTGATGTATGGAAAAACACTCATCCTGATGAAAGCAGTTTCATATATACGGGTGTTCATAAAAATATGGCTTGTTCCCTATTAGACCACATTTAGGTAAATCATAATTTAATTAATTATGCTATACACCCCAACATATTTCCAGATTTTTCTGAAAACTTATGGCGTATTTGTATGCTGCAAGGTGATGCAAAAAAAGAATTTACAGGCATATTGAAGGCTCAACAAACACTCTTTAGAGAATTAATATTACAAATACATTATCAGTAATATTGTCAATTTTTACTCATATCAAATAAACCTTAGGAAAAACTCATTGTTTTGGTGAAAAGAATTAAAATCTAAAGTACGTGAAATTTCTATGCAATTCACTGTGGACAGGTTTTAAATGTTTACGATGAAATAAGTAAATTGGACGTTTTTGTTCAACATATTCAATATAAAGGTTATTTACGTCAGATGAAAATGATTTCCTTCGTTTTTAGGGAGCAGATAAATAAAATTGTACATTCATCAGGCCATTTATATTATATCTGTTGAGCGCTACCGATTTAAGGATACACATACACCTGAGTTTCTTACACCATTTGAACAACATCCTCTTTGGCTTTTCGGAAATATAAATGAATAAATAAAGTCTGATCCTAGTGAAATCCGTAATTATGCTTGTGAACAGTTTAGTAAAAATTTATCTTTGCATTTATTAATAAGTGGGGAAGTGCCAGAACATTTTAATGGTCTTCCCTCCTTATCTGAAGATCTAAACTATGTGTATGACTCTGACATTTCTTTAGTGGAGCTAATGGAGCAGTTTGTGCTCTCAATTTAAGTAAATCTCTCAGATATGATGGTCATCCATGTGAGTTCAACCAATGATTTTGGAATGAAGTCGGATCGACTTCTTTAAAGGTGGTGCATGTTGTTCTGGAATATAGTAATTTACTACCGGTATCTCAATTGAATAAATACTATCTTATTTTGCCTTCTAAAGACGCGGATAACACTTTTATATATAATTGTAGAGAAATTACTTTACTTAATGTTGATACAAAATATTGTTTCGTACTATATATTCTATGATGCAAGCTATTCGCCCCGATGTGATCCATAGTTCCTAGACATTTGCAACCCTCAACAGTTATTATATTCACATTTGTATGAAGTGTGAGATGTTAGTCATATTTCTATCACCAGAAATATGCCCTTTTATGTAATTTTTCTGGATAAGAAAAGTGAATATTACTCCGTTGAACACTCATAAATGTTTTTGACACTGTAAACATTTATCTTCCGAGCAAAATAAATATTTTATATTCATGCCTTACACCTAGCGTGACAATATTTTATAAGGATGAATATTTATTAACTGCACCTCTTCCATTGTTTAATGTGGTACAACGGGGTGACCTATTATTCGGTCCTGTGTTCACTATTTTTATAGAATATTTCTTACAAATGTGCAGGCAGAACTTGTCAAATTATTGTTTTAGATTCCTGTTTTTAACTGAAACGCTGGTGGTCTCTGCTACTGCTGATTACTTTAGTCAGTAATGATTATGGCTTCAAGTATGTTTTTATAACACATTTCTAAGTCTGGAGCAAAATTAAAAGTTGTCAAGACTAAAGCTCTCTGGCTTTAAAATTGGAGAAATAGAACGGATGAACCCAACAATTACCGATGTATTTCTGAGAGACATAAATATTTTGGTATTTACATAGGATTATCGAATATTGAGTTAACAAAAACTGGGATGATGCGTATAGTAAAGTTCGTCGTGGTTTATTGGGGTGGTCTTGATGATTCTCCATTACCTCGTAAAGAAATAGAATATTACTAATAGATCAATTATTTGGATCTAAGATGACACATTTATTAACAGTACTCCAACCACCAGCGAACCTTATTGTGCCCGTGGTAGAATGTTCCTGGTACTTCTACGTACAGTACATGGTTTTACAATGCACTTGCACTGAAACGGCCCAATTATTTATCATGAGTTTAATAATAAGATTGCTAAAATGAACTCTTTTAGATGAAGTAAATTTAACTCAGGGTGATCACTCAAGGTAAGCTGATATAAAAGTACAGCGGCAAACTTTTTTATTGCATTTGCAAAATCAACAAAATACAGGGTATAGTTATCTTTAAAGACTGATCAGCAAGTAACTGATTATCATTATTTTTGTATGTGTATTGTTGAAGTACGATTTAAAATTTGAATTTGCAGAAAATAAAAAAAAGTTAGAAGTTTGAGTGAATATATAAACATTGTTTGAAAAGTTCATGGTCAAAATTTGGGTATTAATTTTTAGAAAAAAGTATTTTAATTTCATTATATTAAATTAATTTTCTGTTTAAAGTGCATTACTGATTTATTATATAATGTCATACTATATTTTTAAATTTTACAATTGTATTGTTAAATAAAATCACACATTAATAAAGATAAAAGGATAAACGTATATCTATTTGTTTGTCCCTGGCTACAGATCTAAAAAGGTTGAATGGATTTTGTTCTAATTTTATATTTAGATATTAAATGGCATTATCTCAGTAAACTATTTTTTATTTTTACCATACACCTCAATTTAAGATTATTTTATCGACGATTGTTTTTTTATTTCTAAGTTTTCTGAATTTGAGGAATGCCGTGTCTCCACCTTGGTTCAGATTCCACTTTAAACTGTAGGTCCTCCGTTTTATCCCACAATCATCCTACCATTACACATTAGCGAAAGTGCGTATAAACCGAACGGGTAGTAAGACTTGGGGCTAATAATAATAATAATAATAGTAATAATAGTAATACTAAATAATTATAATAATAGTAATAATAATACATAATAATAATAATAACCAACTAAGTTTTCTGATAATGACTCTATTTATTTTGTTTTAAAATCTATATATAGTGATTGTGTTACATGATATTTTTTTCATGATAAATAAAAAATATTTTATTTTTACTAATATTATTAATTTAAAGTTAGTTAACAAATAACGTTATTTTTGAATAATTTGTTTTTCTCATCCTTAATAAACTACATGAGAAATTATGTAAGATTGTGTCGAACCATTTATTTTATTGTTTTTCAAATTATTTAAGCTATTCATATAACTTTAAAAATATATATTAGGTTTGTAGCCCTGTGGTTGGTTTGATGTACATACTCCTCTATCTGTAATAGCGTACGCTCCCAGTTATGGTTGGTGCCACCAGCCCTAACCATTAGTGAGAAAGCACGTGTACTCGGGATTTTGTTATCAATTTGTTGATTTCATGTATCCTTGTGTAATGAATTTTCTATGATTGACTAAAATTACACTATTTTACATGATCCCTTCTATAGACCAATTACATGATTCAAATTACATGGAACCAACAGATATACTAAATCTCCAAAGGAAGTTGTTCTACAGACTTTTATCACTGGGTAAATGTCAGCTGGCCTCACACTGGTTTTAACCCAAGAACTCATGGTAAAAAGTAGATCATTTTAACCTAAGAGTAGTGTATCAAATTAAAATGTAGTAATTTATAATAATACTTAAACATTAACTCTGGGAAACAATGATTTGCGACTCCTATATTCTGTTTTATTCTCATTCTGTGATATACAGAATGAATTAGGAGGAGAGGTCAATATTTTGAGAGATGATAGTATAAACCATTGTGAAAAAAGAGTACGTGAACATTTTTATTATTCTCAATAGTTTCGGAGATACAGTTGTTTGAATTGAACATGAATGTTACAGGTTTTTTTTTTGTTACGTTCTCACAAAAAAAAAAGCTCAAATATTGCATCATGAACGTCAATACGCTTTACAACTCATGTCCTAAGATTCTGTGTCATTTTTCTGAGTATAACGTACCGTTCTCTTATACGAGTATTAGCACCCAAATTTTAAGCAAACAATTCTTCACGTGTATTCGGCTTTGTTTGGCAGGCTTTAGTTTCCAACCAACCCCCTAAAGAATAATCCACGGTATTTAAATCCGGAGAGCGTGGTGGCCAAGAAATTGGACTAGAACTGTCAATCAAACTAACGTCCAGGGAAAGTTTGGTTTAGGTATAGAGCCACTGCACGAGAATGATGTGGCGGAGCTCCGTCATGCTGATAGTATATTCTCTCTCGTGTGTCCAAAGGAAGGTAGATAGAATTTTTTAATAACCAAATAAATAATTTACCTCAGAAACGGCTCAGTAGTATGACCAAAATCACCTTTTCCAAGACTTCTTGTCCTTACCCACAGTTATGATAGAATTTGGACAGTTACAACCATGGACTGCATAAATTCCTGGAGCTTATTATTTCTCTCGACATGAACTAAAAACCTAATGGAACTATCTACACATGAAATGCAAGGCCCGAAATACAATTTTCCTCTACTGATATAATTAATAAAAGATGGCACATCCTAATTTTAAGAGTGATTGTAATTATTGTTGTAGATGATAACCTTAAATAAACCCTAGCTAGTTAGCCATGCCTCTTAAATTAGAAAAATAACAAAAATATTTCTAAGCAATAATTGAAAATTTGAAAGTTACGACTAAGATAGATTGCTCTAGAGATATAAATAGATAACTTAGTATTATAATTTAAACAGTAAATAAGTTGGTATATGTGTTGATTGAAATTACATTCAAAATATATGATTAAGCCTTACTTAAAATGAAAATAATATTGTCAAATATAAACAATTAAAATTAACTATCAATTTTAACACCATGGTCTTGTAAACTTTATTTTGTATATTTCTCATATTAAAAATCTTTTCTTTTCACAAACATCTTTTCTCTTGGGCCACACCTTAGTTAACATCTTGCCGTCGTATTAACACGCTGTGTTCTTCTCAACGACTCAAGTAAGTTTGGTTATTTAGTAATTTTCTGTTATGTATTCATAAATATCCTACTGTGATTTTCAAGACTTCTTGTATAACTTTTAAGTTTCAATATATTCTTCATACTTCTTCAATTTCGTTTTGCAGTTCCCATAAATATGGTACAATAAGTACCGAAACATTTCGGAATTGAGTAATTCCTTCATATTTGCCGGTGCTGTATTTCACTAAGGATTAATGGGACAAGGAAACAGATAATACTTAGATAATTCAACTGTACTTAATTATTTTTAACTCGTTTGGCAGATACTAACGTAAAAATTTTAATGTTATACTTTCTACTGCATTACCTATTTAAACTTAAATCATTGTTCAATCCATACTATAAAGTTTATTTCAAAAACTTTGGAATAACAACACTCAATTACCTCATTAAAATGTGTTTTGTCAGAAGTAAACCAAAAATTAAACTGTTATAATTTTACCCCTCAAAATATTTGAACGGAAACATTGTTTGGTCCATACCATGATGTACACTCCATCGGGATTGAAAGGTAGCAACTCTTGTCTCAGCCCACGTGGTATGCTTTACCTCCACATGAGACTGCTTGATAGTTTGCCTAGCTACGCCTAAGGCCCGTGCTAGAGCCCTTAAATTATTTATTTATTGTTGGGAAGGAGTATGGGGGAGGGGTTACGTCTCTCTGTGATGTCCAAATGGTTTTATCTATTAAATTAATTTTACTTGTTTGTTCTCTTTCTTATAAAATCCATTATTTGTTACAAACTTAGTTAATCATGTTTGCTGTCATTAATATATGGGCTGGCATTTTTTGTTTGTTTAGCTGTTGAAGATTTATTCACTGAATACGCTATTTTGGCAGCACATTCATAGGTTATAAATGGTAACATAAAACCAGTCTACTCCTTTCCAGAATCTTAATTACTGTGAATAGCTCATTATAAATTTATTAATGATGTAACGACTTACATGTAATAACACTCACCAACTCGGACAACCCACTTTCAGAAGGTCAACACACGGCACTAGCTCGACCACCGGCCTCCGCTCTCGCAAGATACAACGAACTGACTGAACGCCGCGCCTAGCCTGCCCACAGTGAAGCTCGAACACGTGTCCAGCCAGCCGAAGAAAATGGAAAGAAGAGTTCCGCTTCCGGCTACGCGGAGCTTCGAGGCACTTCGATGTCAGTCTCGAACTTCCCCTCCCCTTAGATTGTGATGTTCTTCAACCTTCCTTTCCTTCGATCTCCCCCCCTCTCTAAGAATTATATTTTGTATATATAATAGCCGTACCGGGATCTTACTTCACTTACTACCCCACCGGCTTGAGGACAAGAGGTGAGGACGGCGACTTAGGTCTTGGGGAATATTGTCTTACGTATCAAAATTACTATTTCGGCGTCATGGGGGGAACTCTTTCAAAATTGCCATTTGGAGTTTGTTACTAATTTATTTTATATTGAAGTTTGGAAATGCTACGCGCTTATCGCGGCATTAAGTTAGACCGTCGCTTTCGTCACCACTTATATTTGGGGTCTGAGCCCAATTTATATTTAATTTATATTTTTGTCAATATTGGTTTTTGACCAGAGATTGTCTGTGGCCCCGGGTTCAAAACCCAGCTTGTGTTCACTTCAAGTGTTGCGGTATTTGAACTTGACTTTGTTTGTCAAGTCAAATACCGAGAGTTAATATGTTACGTAGGTTACTATTACATTGAGGCCTTGGAACATTACTATGACGTCACGTTTACTACTAGCGTCTGTAGGAAACTTAAATGTTTATACTAGGTTGGGTAACTGTTACGCAAGAGTAACAGTTATACCATTCCTCTCGGGTTAGGAACTATTCAAGCTAGTGAAGTAACCAGGGAACCAAAAAACCAAAGACCATAACACTGAGATCCCGGACTGCACTTTATTGATAGGTTTAATTTAATGTTGTTTAGTAACCGTCTTGAGGAGGTTACGAGTTTGTTTACCTTTTGATCTAGTTGACTCCGTTGTTGGACGGAGAAGTGCGCTTCACGCTGTATTGGATGTTTGTATTACTCTATTATTGTTTTTGATTCAATAAAATTTATTATGTTCAACCAGGTAACTCTTTTACCTGATTTACTGCCTCTCTCACCTTATATATATTAAGGGGGGGG